>CAUYQV010176351.1:0-20101 GCA_963574575.1 Galagoides demidoff | reverse complement strand
GTGCCATGGCATCACAGCTCATAGCAACCTCCAACTCCTGGGCTCAAGCAAGTCTCCTGCCTCAGCCTCCCAAGTAGCTGGGACCACAGGCGCCCGCCACAACGCCCGGCCATTTTTTGGTTGCAGTCATCATTGTTGTTTGGTGGGCCCGGGCTGGGGATTCGAACCCGCCACCTTAGGTGTACGTGGCTGGCGCCCTAGCCGATTGAGCCACAGGCGCCAAGCCAAGACCAGTATATCTTATCTCCTAAAGTTCACTTTTAAGTTCCATTCACTTCTGATTACTAGTTACACTCCAGGGTTTTTCCAATCCTAGAATGACCATTCTGATCTTCATCCTCATCGATCAGTCCTGGCTACCATCAGAATTATCCGTGGATCTTCTGACATACGGCCCCTCCCCAGGCAGGTTTCAATAGGCCTTTACTGATATCACCATTATTGGTGCAGTTTTTAAACTCACAGCTAGTTTTCATCTACAGCCATAATTGAGAGCAATGCTCAAGGTTTTAAAGATTTGCTTAGCTGTCTGTTAGTCCCACAATTTGAGTAAGTTGGTTAAGGAACGGGAGCTTCTGTTTCTCATCCATGAAATAATATCTCTTCTCTAGGGCTCTTAAAATATTGTCTATAATTATAGACATATATTATTAAATATATATTTAGCATAGTATTTGATATCATTTTAATATTTAATTGATAGCTACCTCTTAGCAAATCCTACCATTTAAATAAGTGTCTACGTGCCCTATCTGCTCTACTTTAAACTTTCTCCACTCAAAGACTTTCCTTCAAAGGGCTTCACGTGTGGTAATAATAGCTCCTCACACTCTGCCAATTTTTTTTTCATACAATTAGATTATTGTAAAGACCTAGCAAAAAAAAATATTCCTCTGAGGATTTCGATCAAACTAGTATTCCTAGAATTTTTAGCTCTGACAAATATCTTTAATAAGCATTCAGTTAGTTATCTACAATTGAGTTTATAGTTATCTATAATCTTTACGAAGAACCCTTAGTAGAGAATTTCACATGATGAACAAAAGTCAGTCTCTAAAATGTTTTTCACCCAGAGAACCAAACCAGGATGAAATTCTATTGAAACTCTAGAAAGACTATTTGACATTTTAATATCTTGGGGGTATTTTTTTTCTTTTTGTTTCTTTACCAGAAAGATACCAAGGGGAAAAAAAATGTCTGTATACTAATTGCAAAGCCATCACATAAATTATTGGCAGATTCACTTTGGTGGGATGAGCTAATGTAATTTTCAAAACTCCCAACTGAGCTAATGTGATTACGCTCAGTCCCCATTAACCAAGGGTCAGCCGGGCCATGCCCCTGCCCCTGGCCTGCCACAGGCTGGGGTCGATAATGGCAGAAGGGACAGCAGCTACTCAATAATGCAAGCGTCGCAGTCACCGGATCATATGGAGAAAGGCAGAGCTGTGTTGACGCTGCTCTGTCCCCTGCAGACTGTCCCAAAGATACCAAACCTGTAATGCAAGAAAATCTCAAAGCTCAGTTCTCCTTTGCACACATAAGGACGCTGCTATTTAGTGAGGAGGGACCAGGTAACCTCAGGTTTCTTGGTGATTTGGGGTACGTTGAGATGGCACGGTCGTCCACCCCCTAAGCCATTTCAGACGACTTCCTGTCCAAAACGCAGCTGGGCCCAGTGCGGAGGTCACTGGAAAGCGCACCACGTATAAAACCCATGGTGGGTCGTAAAGACGTATTTCTTCTCTCCCCCAAAAGGGTAGGGAGAATTATAAGCAACTTCAAAGTAAGATTGCTTTGCGGCTCGGCGCCTGTGGCTCAAGTGGCTAAGGCGCCAGCCACATACACCTAAGGTGGCGGGTTTGAATCCAGCCTGGGCCGGCCAAACAACAATGACGGCTGCAACCAAAAAAAAAAAAAAAATAGCCGGGCAGTTGTGGCGGGTGCCTGTGGTCCCCTTGAGCCCAGGAGGTGGAGGTTGCTGTGAGCTGTGATGCCACAGCACTCTACCCAGGGGAATAGCTTGAGGCTCCGCCTCAAAAAAAAAAATTGCTTTGCAATGATTTTCGAGTAATGCAATGTTTAACTTTTTTCTCTGAATTACTTCTTTTTTTTTTTTTTGAGACAGAGCCTCAAGCTGTCCCCCTGGGTAGAGTGTCATGGCATCACAGCTCATAGCAACCTCCAACTCCTGGGCTCAAGCGAGTCTCCTGCCTCTGCCTCCCAAGTAGCTGGGACCACAGGCGCCCGCCACAACGCCCGGCCATTTTTTGGTTGCAGCCGTCATTGTTTGTTTGGTGGGCCCGGGCTGGGGATTCGAACCCGCCACCTTAGGTGTACGTGGCTGGCGCCTTAGCCAATTGGGCCACAGGCGCCGAGCCGAGCTTATTTATTTATGTTTTAAATAAGAAATTAAAAAGGCTAGTATAACTGAAATGAAATGAATTTGGAGGGATAGTGACACAGATAAGGCTACCTCTGACTTATAGGTAGAAAAAAAATAATAATAGAAAAAAAAATAAAGTTACCCTATTAGACTAGATCCGTATCAGGTAGGTTCTCTTTTTTTAAAATTTTTGAGACAGAGTCTCACTTTGTTGCCCTTGGTAGAGTACTCTGCTCACAGCAACCTCAAACTCTTAGGCTCAAGTGATCCTCTTGCCTCAGCCTCCCAAGTAGTTGGGACTACAGGCGCCCACCACAACGCCCGGCTATTTTTAAAGACTGGGTCTCACTCTTGCTCAGGCTGGTCTCAAACCTCTGAGTGCAAGCAATCCCCCCACCTTGGCCTCCCAGAGTGTTAGGATTACAGGTGTGAGCCACTGTGCCTGGCCTGGGTAGGTCCTCTTCATGGGCCATGTAAGATTTTATATCTTATTTTTGATACAGTGGGAAATAATTTTCAAGCTTAAAAGTGATACTATCAGATGTGTGTTTTAAAAAGATGACTTGTTTTGCCAATAATAGATTAGTTGGGGCAAGAAAAGCAGCTCTAGTCCAGCAGTCTAGGATAAAGATGATGTTTGCTTGTATTTGAGTTTTGATGAAGAAGCCAGAGAGGAGTAAAGTTCATACGTGGGTGTCCATTATTTCTTCAACCTAGAAAATGGTCCTTTATTCAGAAGCTATCAACTGTTGGGGAAGAAAACAAGTGAGTTGTTCTTAGTCATTATAAGAATGTATATCTTAGCATGATTTGTGGTAATTGTCCTGTTTTATTTGGACAGTTCTTTTTAATACTTTTTTCTTGAAATTAAACAATTGTTAGCTTACTTTTAGCAATGGAAATCAGATTAGGTTTTGAATCAAAAGTATAACATTGTTGCAGTCTAGCTTCAATTCCACTGTGATTGCATACTGACTGGCTAGCTATCTTATCTCGCTAAGCCTTTGTTTCTTCACTTAAATAAATGGTGATTATACATTCATTTTTCTCAGGGTTGTGAGAGATTGATGAAATATATATGTGTTTGTGTGTGTGTGTGTGTGTGTGTATATATATATATATTTTTGTTGTTGTTGTTGTTGTTGTTGCAGTTTGGCCAGGGCCAGGTTTGAGCCTGCCACCCTCGGTATATGGGGCCAGCGCCCCACCCACTGAGCCACAGGCACTGCCCGATGAAATGTATTTTTGTTAATTAAAACCTATACAAAAATTTCATCTATCATTGAGATCAATGCATGACTTGGTTGGTGTTTTTTTTTTTTTTTGAGATTCAGTTTCATTCTGTTGTCCCAAGGTAGAGGGCATCAGCCTAGCTCACAGCAGCCTCAAACTGTTGGGTTCGAGTGATCCTCCTGCCTCACCCTCCTAAATAGGTGATACTAGAGGGGCCACACCCAGCTAATTTTTATATTTTTAGTAATGACAAGGGTCTTGCTTTTGCTGAAGCTGGTCTTGAACTCCTGAGCTCAAATAATCCACCTGCCTTGGCCTCCCAGAATGCTAGGATTATAGGCATGAGCCACCGCGCCTGGCCTCTATTTCAATTATGAGGCTAACAAAGAAAGGAAACAGAAAAGCTCAGCAAATATTAAAATTCTTTTGTATGTATATAATCAGAATGATTGAGAGCTTCATTTAAAATACAGAATTTTACCTGGGAGGTGGCATATGCCATGGTAATTTGGCTTTCCTATAGAGAATAATTTTTCTTACAGAGCTCTTAGTATCAATATGTTTTTCTTTATTATCCTATGCTCCATAGTGTATTAAAAAATAAAAGAAAAAATTATCATTAGTAAGCTGAAATGCTATAATGAAAGTTCTAGGAATGTTTAATTATAGAACTTAAACTTTTCAGTATTTTTGGGAATAAATTAGTCTTAATTGGTTCTGTAGAAAGTACGCTTTTATTTCTTAAATGTGATAATAAAAAGCTTAGTAAAAGAGGAAATAAAAGTAATTTCACTTATAATATTTGAAAATTCCACTCAGGTATTATCTTCTCCAGGAAACCTTTTTTTTTTTCTCAGTACCATGCTTTAGATATATGTCTGAATTCTTAGTATTATGACAATGCATATTCTCAAACCAGTTAGTGAGGTCTGCTTCATAATTATTATCTACTGTATTATCTGCCTGTGTTTATTTACCTCTAATTTTCAAGTTTCTTGAAGGCTAGTATCATGCCTTGTTAGTTAATGTTTGCACCCCTGTGCCTTGCATATATTCCCTTGGATATTTTAGATGCTTAATTAGTTAGTAGATTTCATTGTTTTCATAAACATGCTATGCATTCTAGGATTGATAATGCCAAACATAAGCACAAAAATTTTATCTGGAGTTATTTTATATTATTCATTTTCCCTTCATTAGAAAATATTCACCAATTTTATTTATACATATTAGTTAGTGAAATGTTTGTACTTAGATTTTGAATGGAATTTTTTTTTTTTGTATTTTACTGATTTTAAGTTTATTTTAAATGTTAGGTCATGGAGAAAATGCTTGTGCAAAGAAAAGTCATGAAAAGTACCTCATAGCTTTGAAGAGCTCTGGACTTACATATCCCGAGGATAAACTTGTATATGGTATGCAGGAGCCATCTGCTGGTACTAGTACTCTGGCAGTTCAAGGTTTGTCTAAATATTTAATATGAACATCAGTAACTTTGCTGTATTAAAATAAAAAGCCCCTCAAACTTTACTCATTACTGAAGAAATTTATTTTGAGCTAAAACAATGTCATTCTTTGTAAGGAAAGTGGGAAAAATGGTAAAAATTTAGAGGCAAAAAAGAAAAGACTGGCTAGAGAATGCATTTCCTTTAAATGGAATTTGGTTAGTATATTAAAGTTTGGTTCTAACTCATGAGAAATATAACAGATTTAGCTTTTTTGTATTAATATTTGTATGTCTCAAAAATAATTTTAAAGTAAAGCAGTATATGGCAACTTTGAAGGGCAACTTTTTTTTCTCCCCCCTAAAGGTTTTGCAGGTGCAACAGGAACATTGGGACAAGTAGATTCTTCAGATGAGGTGAGATTTAAAGTTTAAAAATTTTAGGAGTTCTAGCAATATACAGATGTGTGGGTATTATCTAATTTAAGTTTCTCGTTCTAAAGACAAGAATACTGAAGCCCATAGTAGCTTCTGGAGGAAGCCTACATCACACAGTTACTTAGTGAGAGAACAAGACTACAACTAAATTTTTACTTTTTACTTATAATTTATTTTTCTTTTCATAGTTTAAAAGTGGTAGATAATGCAAGAGCAATGTCTCTGTTAGCAAAAAAGAAACAAAAACAGTGGTTGATAGAGATAGAGATTTCTCCTCAGAGTGTATCCCTAGATAGTTGTCACATGTACAATGAAAAATTGTTTAAAAAATTTGTCTAATTTATTGAAAGAATATGAAATGTAACAGTTTTTCTCATCTCATGGTAAAGTTATACTTTATATATCAAGGATTATTAAAGGAATGAAATGGGAAATAGATCATCAATTTGAAATTTCTGTTTTTATGGTCTTTATTAATAATAATTACTTCTAATAAGTCCGTTATTACATTTCTATATTTTATTAGTATGTAATTTATGAAAGAAGAATCTCTTTTTTACTTATATTGGTGTTCTTTTTTTTTTTTGAGACAGTCTCACTATGTCACTCTCGGTAGAGTGCTGTGGCATCACAGCAACCTGAAACTCTTGGGCTTAAGCAAGTCTCTTGCCTCAGACTCCCTAGTAGCTGGGACTACAGGCACCTGCCACAAAAAAATGCCTGGCTGTTTTTTTTGTTGTTGTTGCAGTTGTCATTGTTGTTGAGCTGGCCTAGCCACGTTTGAACCTGCCAGCCCCCCTGTATGTGGCCAGCGCCCTACCCACTGAGTTATAGGCACTGCCTTATATTGGTGTTCTTGATGCTTATAAAATTTAAATTTCATATTTCTGTCTAATACATTTAATGATAAAAATCTAAAAAATTATATTTATTTTTTAAAAAGATGCAGATTTTATTTATTTTATATTTTTATTTTTTGATTAGTTTTTTTTCTTTTGAGACAAAGTCTCACTCTGTCACCCTGCGTAGAGTGCCCTGGCATCATCATAGCTCACAGCAACCTCAAACTCTTGGGCTTAAGCTATCCTTTGCCTCAGCTTCCCAAGTAGCTGGGACTACAGGTGCTTATCACCATGCCTGCCTAGTTTTGTTTCTTTTTCCTTGTTTTTTTTTTTTTTTTTGAGACAAGAGTCTCACTTTGTTGCCCTTGGTAGAGGACTGGGGCCTTTATAACTCCCTGCTACCTCAAACTCTTGTGCTCAAGTGATCTTCTTGCCTCAGATTTTCATTTTTTAGTAGAGATGGGCTCTCTCTCTTGGTCAGCTGGTCTCGAACTTGTGAGCTCAAGCAATCCACCTGCCTTGGCCTCCCAGAGTGCGAGGATTACAGGCGTGAGCCACTGAGCTGGCCAGTTTTTTTCTGTTTAGTAGAGTTTCTTGCTCTCTTGCTCAGATCCCTGAACTCCTGAGCTCAAACAATACACCTGTTTCGGCCTTCTAGAGAGCCAGGATTATAGGCATTAGCCACTGCATCCAGCCATAAAATTACATTTTGAATATACATAGCTATTTTCCTTTGGAGATCTATTTTGAGTTGATAATATGGTATGAACTAAGCCAAATACACTTTTTTTAAAAGGATGATATCTGTTATATAAGTCTAATAATTGATTTAATGCCTTATAATTTTATAGTAGTATATTTCCCCTCTCCAAAGGCTCCCATAAAATACATAATTTTGGTCAGTTTCACTTTAGGGAATTTTTAAGTGTTTTCATCACATTGGAGAGGTGTTTCAGTATGCTGCTAAGGAATTTGATCTGGAATTAGACTACCTGCATTTCAATTTGGGCTCCTAGGGCACATGTCTCAACTTTTCCATACCTAAATTTCCTCATCTGTGAAATGGAGATAATAATAATGCTTAATTCATGAGAATATTATGAAGACTGCATGACTTATATGTAAGCACTTAAACCATTGGTACCTGACATACTGGAAACATTATATCTTTGTTTGCTAAAGAAATCAATTCATTTACAAATTTTATAAATGGTTAGCTTAAAATTTTTCATTTTCTTTTTTTTTAACTTTGAAATAGTTACTTCTAAGAATTTTATTCATGTAATGACAAATGAGGAAAACCTACTGATATTTAAAATAGACTTTCAAAAATATATAAACATTATTTATTATTTTAACTAAAACTGTGATAATTCCATTTTGAATATAATGTAAGGGGAAATGGTAGAAGAAAGAAGGGTAATTCTTCATATGCCATAGAAGGAAGTAATTGATAATAGGTTTTAAATTGATTATTCTGCATTAAGGGCATTTATGGGGAGGTGGATTGGCCTATCAAAAGGTAAGCTCTAAGAAGATTTGGAATTGAATATGAATGGACAAATGGATACTCCCTTGGCTAAAGTCAGCTAAACAGGATAGTGGCCTTCTTTATATTTATTCCAGTAGAAACTTTAAAAACCATTGAATAATGAATCATTTAGTGATTATATAGAACACTTTATAAAATAATTTAAATGTTTTGATTTGATTTAGAATAATAAAAATCTATGCTTTTGTTTGTGTATATATGGTAGGTTAGAACCTTCATCTTATTTTTTATGCTGAGAATTATTCATAATAACAGACTTGTTCACAGTTCTTTATTTTCATGAATTGAATTGATTTCTGGATATATCAAAAGCTTATTATCTTCAACATGGATACTTTCTGTTATGTCTAGTAAAGAAGTAACAGTAATTTTTGTCCTGGCCTAAAGTCTCCAGGTTAGCTTTTACATTGCCAATAGAGACTTGAATTGTACACAACTGCAATGTAAAATCACTATATTTTATGGTTCAGTGCTAGAAGGACATTTTTGTTTCTTTAGTGTGTATGGGGGCTTTTGAATCTCTTGTAGAAGTAATTTCTAGGTGAGTGTCAGAAGATTTGAAATATACACCTTATGCTTTATTATTCCTTCTACTCTGCCCTTTTTAGATCCTTTCTTCTATTTTGTGCATTCTTTCCTCTTAGATTCTGTGTTTCTGCAACTTCTTTATGTAGTGTTTCATATGATCATTTGTTCCTTAATTGTGGTTGTGTCTCAGTGTGAATATTGTGGTAAATACTTTTTCATAGTGATTTGAAAATTATTTCAGTCTCATAATATACTATTTTTGTGATAGTAGCTGAGAAGACTTACTTTTAGAGCATGTGATGTATATTTATATACAGAGGGTGCTAAAATTGTATATGCATTTTAAGAAAGGAAAGAAAAACTGTATTAAAATTGTAATAATATATACTCATAACATTTGTTATCTTGTATGTCGTATTTTGTGTCTCTTGTTACAGAATTCAAAAATGACTTGAGTATTCTAATTTCAATATAGCTTTTTTTTTCTTTCTTACAATATGTGTACATTTTTTGGCATCCTGTAGATTTAAAGGTACTTTAGACTCTTTGCCTTTAATTCTTTTTTATTTTTTTGAGAAAGAGTCTTAACTGTGTCGCCCTGGTAGAGTGCCGTGGCATTCTGTCATAGCTCACAGCAACCTCAAACTCTTGCCTCAGCCTCCCAAGTAGCTGGGACTATAGGTGCCTGCCACAACATTCAGCTATTTTTTGGTTGTAGTTGTCATTGTTGTTTGGCAGGCCCGGGGTATGTGGCTGGCACCCTAGCCACTGAGCTATAGGCCCTGAGCCTGACTCTTTGGCCCTTAAATCATAATTTATAATTAAACTTTTAGTCTATTTAAAATACTTTTAATAGTTTATATATTTATCACATTTCCAGTAAGAAAAATGGTATCATTTGGGCATCTGAAAACTTGAGAATTTGAAGTACAGTTGTTTAGGAGGAAGTAGATTGATGGGAATGTCCACTTCACTTTTCCTGTAAGGGAAACATTAGAAATATAATTTATTTCCTTTTACTATATGGTTAATTCTTCAAATACTCCCAAGGGGGTATCATATGTAGACTGGAAAGAATTTGAATTTTAGAGTCAGGCACACCTAAGTTTGAATCTTGGCTGATGTTATCCCTATGCTTTTTTATCATCTTATTTAACTTTCTTTTTTTATTTTTGGAGACAGAGTCTTAACTCTTGTCGTAGGTAGAGTGTCATGCATCATAGCTCATGGCAACCTTAAACTCCTGGGCTCAAGTGATCCTCTTGCTTCAGCCTCTCAAGTAGCTGGGATTATAAGCTGAGACTACAGGCATGTGCTACCATGCCTGTCTGGTTTTTCTTTTTTCTTTTTTTCTTTCTTTTTTTCTTTATTTTGAGACATAGTCTCACATTGTTGCACCCTGGTAGAGTGTCTTGGTGTCATAGCTCAACCTTAGACTCTTGGGCTCAAGTGATTCTGTTGCCTCAGCCTCCCAGGTAGCTAGGACTATAGGCTCCTGCTACAGTGCCTGGCTATTTTTAGAGACAGGGTCTTGTTCTAGCTCAAGCTAGTCTCAAACCTGTGAGCTCAGGTGATTGGCCCACCTTGGCCTTCCAGAATACTGGGATTATAGGCATGAGCCATTGCGCCTGGCCCTTGATTTTTTTATATTTAATAGAGATGTGATCATGCTCTTGCTCAGGCTGCTTGTGAGCTCAAACAATCCACCGGCTTCAGCCTCCCAGAGTTCTAGAATTATAGGCCTGAGCCACTGTGCCTCACCCCTTATTTAACTTCTAAACACCAGTTTCCTCATGAAAACATGGTGATAATTTTAATGTCAAGATTAAATGACATATATATTAAGAAATGAGTATAATTGTAATGGATGTGTTACGTAGTTCAATGTAAGCATTTCACATTGTATATTGAAATAGTATCCTGAACCTCATAAATGTGTCAGTGTACAAAGTTATGATTTAATGAAAAATAATTAAAAAAAAGAAATGACATATATAAATTCCCTATCATGGACCAGTTGTTAATTTGACTTTTGATAAACATTTTCTACCTAGTGCTTTATGAGTAGAAGGAATTTTAAGTATTTGAATTTTGAGCTATTATAGATCATGCTGTAGAAATTTCTGCTGATCTTTGTAGAGGGAATAGTTTGCTAACGCATGGTTTAAAGGCTGTGAAGTTTATCTTTGCAAATTTAATTAGAAGATTACCTAAGTAATGTGCAAATACATTGTGTTGTTTGCTGGACAATTGAGATAAACAAAAGTCTCCTCTCTAATCTCTCTAATACTAGCCCCTTCTCTGGCTATCTCTCGTTAATAGTTTGGATTTAAGTAAGTCCCTGACAGACTCATTTCTATGTAGTAAATAATTGTGTTTATAAAAATGTACAATATGTTTGAATAAATAAATATTACACTGTTTGTGGCTTGCTTTTATTTACTCTGTGGTATGTTGTGTAAATCTATCCTTCTTTCCATCTGTTGTGTAGTATTCTCAAATATGAATATAGTAGAGTTTATCTGTTCATTTTCTTAATTTCTAATTTTTTATTTTAAAATGGTTTTTCTTTTTGTGCAGATGTGCAAATATTTCTCTAAGATAGGGGATTGCTATGTGTATCTTAATTTTTTCTTTTTTGAGAGTCTCTGTTGCCTCAGGCTAAAGTGCTGGAGACTCTCAGCACCCTCAAACTCCTGGGCTCAAGTGATCTTCTTGCCTTACCTTCCTGAGTAGCTGGTACTAGAGGTGTGTGCCACTATGCCCAGCTAATTTTTTTTTTTTCTATTTTTAGTAGAGACAGGGTCTCACTCTTGCTCAGGCTGGTAGTGAACTCCTGAACTCAAGCAGTCCAACTGCGTTGGCCTCCCAGAGTGTTAAGATTATAGATAAGAGCCACTGTGGCTGGCTTGTATTGTAACTTTAATTTAATTTAGTGTTTTTCTTTTTAAGGCAGTCTCATTTTGTTGCCCTTGATAGAGTGCTGTGACGTCATAGCTCATAGCAACCTCAAACTCTTAGGCTCAAGCGATTCTCTGTTCTCAGCCTCCCAAGTAGCTGGGACTACAGGTGCCCACCACAAATGCCGGGCTATTTTTAGAGGTGAGGTCTCCCTCTGGCTCAGGCTGGTCTGGAACCTGTGAACTCAGGCAATCCACCTGCTTCAGCCTCCCAAGTGTTAGGATTATAGACAGGAGCTGCTGTGCTTGGCCTGTATTGTAAATTTTAGTAGATTATTTTTTTTTTCTGATTTTAAAAGTCACACACATACATATTTAAGGTAAAGAGTACAGAGAAGTTTAAAGATGAGACCTTTATTCAGGGCCAGTGAAAGGTTTTAGTGATAAAAGTCAAGACAATTTCTATTTTAAGATTGTGATCATAATTTTTAATATAAAATGTGTATTCATTTATGTTTCATTATGTTTACTACAAAGTCTTTGGTTTGTAGTTTTGAACTTACCATCAAGTCTTGAGTTACAAATAGAAGTCATGTGATATAACAAAAACAAAAATGAAAACTAGTACAAGGCATTTCAGAGGGTATTAAAGTTATGAATGCTAGAGCTAAAAGGGACTTGAAAATTCATGTTGTCCTTTTAGGTATGGATGAGGAAGCTGAATTCCATTCAATAGACTGGTTGTTTCAGGCTGGTAAATACCATCTAGTAAGCAGGGGTGTCCAACCTGTAGCCAGCAGACCCCTACAGATTTTGTGAAGACATTTTCTGCTTATCTGTGGTGTTGGATATTAGCAAAAGTATGCATGGACCTTTCTTTTGCTAATAAGCTTTCCTGAGTATTTGTGTATTTAATGTGTGGCCCAAGACAAGTATTTTTTCTTTTTTTCTTTTTTTTTCCACAAAACAATGTTTTATTTTCTTTAAATACTTTAAGACAGGTTCTAGGATGGCCTCCTGGGCTCAAGCAACCTCCAGTAATGCCTGTGCAGAGGCTTATGGGGAAGGGGGCTGGCAGGTAACAGAGCGGAGGAAACCCGGGCCAGACGTGAGTGAAGCTCAGGAGGTCGGAATGGCAGGCTGTTTGGAGGAAGGACTTATGAGTGCATCCAAGTGTAAACAAGTTGCTCTTATGATGCCTTTCTCAACCAGTGTCTTATTTTTTTTTCCAAGAATAGGGAGGAGGGTAGTAGAAGAAAGGAAGGAGGGGGTTTGGAGTGTTCTCACCCAGTGGGCACAATGCAGGGGGATATGACACACTGGGTAAAGAGTCCAAACACAACTTGGACTCTATCTAACAATGCAAACATTGTAACCCAATTGTTTGTGCCCTTATATCAATCTAAAATTTAAAAAAAAGAATCGATTCCTGGGTTTTGTCTTGATTACTATAGCGTTTTGCTAAGGTTTCAAATCAGAAGTATGAATCCTTCAGTTCTGCTCATTTTCAAGATTGTTTTGGTTGTTCTGTGTCGCTTCCATTTTAAGATCCAAGACAAATCTTCTAGTCTGTGCCAGAAAAAGAAAAAGGGTTGGACACCTCTGAGTAGTACTGAAATTGAGTATTAGGTCTCTTACCTGCTGATCTGGTATGCTTTCTATAAAGTGGACGAACCACTGTTCTTATAATTGCTGTGCAGCAAATTTGTTCAAAACTGTGTGTCTTAAAATTATTATTTTATTTTGGTCATAATTTTATGACTCAGGAATTTGGGAGGATAGCTGGACACTTCTCACTTGGGTTATCTGATGCACTTAAGTTAGTTTTTGGCTGAAGCAGCTACAGTCATGTGAAGATTAAACTGAGGTGAAGATCTAAAAAGTATATATACAGGGTGGCCATAAAGTTCATGTGCAGTTTAAAATAATGTGCAATTTAAAACTGCACATGAACTTTATGGCCACCCTATATATTACTTAAAATGATTAAAAATGCAAGAATTAGTAAAGAAGGGGATAGATGGCTTGGCGCCTGTGGCTCAAGTGGCTAAGGTGCCAGCCACATACACCTAAGGTGGCAAGTACGAATCCAGCCTGGGTCCGCCAAAAACAACAATGACGGCTACAACCAAAAAAATAGCCAGGCAATGTGGCAGGTGCCTGTGGTCCCAGCTATTTGGGAGGCTGAGGCAGGTGACTCGCTTGAGCCCAGGAGTTGGAGGTTGCTGTGAGCTATGATGCCATGGCACTCTACCCAGGGGGAGAGCTTGAGGCTCTGTCTCAAAAAAAAAAAAAAAAAGAATGGGATAGATTAAGGAGAAAATAGATGAAGAAATAAAATGGATAGGAAGAGTGTGATAGAGTAAGAATACTTAGATATTCTTGAGCAAATATCTATTTTATATGATTTAAAAATTAAGGCTTTTAAAGCTATACTGTATTTCATTGCGACTGTAGGCACAGATAGCCTATTTATTTTAGTATTTATATTTGAAATTAAGTAGAGCTTAAGGATTAGAGTTTCTGTACTCTATAGGCCCATGGGATTATCAAGCAAATTCTTTTTATGATTTAATTCTTGTAATTTAAGAAATTGTATATAGGCTTGGCACCTGTACCTCAGCGGCTAGGGTGCCAGCCACATACATTGGAGCTGGTGGGTTTGAACACAACCTGGGCCTGCCAAAGCAACGACAACTACAACAACAACAACAACAACAAAATACTGGGCATTGTGGTGGGCACCTATAGTCCCAGGTACATGGGAGGCTAAGGCAAGAGAATCACTTACGCCCAAGAGTTGGAGGTTGCTGTGAGCTGTGATGTGACAGCACTCTACTGAGGGTGACATAGTGAGACTCTGACTAAGAAAAAAAAAAGAAGAAATTATATATAGAGAAAGATAAGATGAGAAGAAGATAATAGTGACACCTTAGTTATTACTATAGACAAGGCATTGTAACCATTTAAAAAATATTTTAAATTAGAATTTAAAATAGGAAGAGACTCTAGATGTAATCTAATCCAACTGCTTCATTTTAAAAATGAAGAAACATTTAAAACTATAACAGCAGAATTTCTGTTTGCAGGGTTTTATTTGAATGGTGATACATATGCTATAGTCTAGTTAATTTTATTCATATAAGTTGTAGCAGATATTTGTCCCCACTGTCCCTAGAGTAACAGAACATTGTGTACTCAGCAGTGCTATTTATATATATGCCATTCTTTTTTTTTTTTTTTTTGCAGTTTTTGGCTGGGGCTGGGTTTGAACCCACCACCTCTGACATATGGGGCTGGTACCCTACTCCTTTGAGCCACAGGCGCCACCCACACATGCCATTCTTAATGCTATTACTACTTATTCTGTTTTTGTGTAGCACATATGACATAAGAGCAGAAAATGTTGTTTAAGTTGCATTGAACCAGAAAAGAAAAGCATCTATCTTAACATAAAGTATTTTAAATTTAAATTTATTTTTTTGTTTAAATTTATAACCGTTAGATAATCCAATTCAAAAGAAAATTATTTCTAGTATTATATCTAGGTGGACCTGACTAAGAATTTCTTAGAGGGAATAGCATCTTTTCGATAAAGATAACTTTTCTTTTTTTTTTTTGAGACAGAGCCTCAAGCTGTCCCCCTGGGTAGAGTGCTATGGCTTCACTGCTCACAGTAACCTCCAACTCCTGGGCTCAAGCGAGTCTCTTGCTTCAGCCTCCCAAGTAGCTGGGACCATAGGCGCCCGCCACAATGCCTGGCTATTTTTTGGTTGCAGCCATTATTGTTGTTTGGTGGGCCAGGGCTGGATTCAAACCTGCCACCTTAGGTGTATGTGGCTGGCGCCTTAGCCGCTTGAGCCACAGGTGCCTAGCCAAGATAACTTTTCAAAAAAAAAAAAAAAGATAACTTTTCAAAGAATGAATATGTTTTCCAGGACCATTACTATAAGCAGTGTCCATTTGTCTGTGTGCAGTGAGTATATCACTAATCTTCGTGATTTTGAGATACCTAACCAACAATACAAATAAAATCATTTAAAACACACTTTCATCTTTGAACCTATCACAATATGTACATCCATTGTGGAAATATTATTTCATTTTTATTAAATCATAAATGTGTACATTAATACAATCATGGGGTACAATGTGCTGGTTTTTTATACAGTTTGAAATATTTTCATCAAACTGGTTAACATAGCTTTCAAGGCATTGTCTTAGTTACTGTGTTAAGACATTTATATTCTACATTTAGTAAGTTTCACATGTCCCCTTCATTGTGGGAAGATTGAAGAAGAAGAAAGAATAAAAAAGGAAGTATTTTCCTTCAGCCCTACTATCCAGAGATTACCAATGTTTATTAATTTTGTTTATTTCTAGTTTTTTTCTGCATATTCTTATGTAATTCAGAAATAATCACTTAACTAATTAAAATAAGTCACTGTATAGATATGTTCTGAATATTGCTTTTTTTTCAAGATAAAATCCAAATGAACAGTTAAAACTAATTTGCCAAAACTTCAAGTAAAAATAATATTATTGAAAAAAAAGTCAGAGATACTTTTTATAAATGAATAAAGAAATTTGATTTTATTTTTGGAAGTATAAATTTTAATTAAACTTTTATCTTTGTGCCTTTGCCCGTGCTATCTTCTCTTCTTGGAATGACTGTCCCCTCCTTTACTTGGCTAAGTCTACTTTTCCTTAAGACTCTAAGGCCAGGAAATTTATAGAACTTCATATTGCTATGACCATCACTTGATCATGAATACTCTTTCTATAGGAAGTTTATATTTGAAATTATCCTAGTAATTGTAACTTGGTACATGACATATTTTCCCAAGTTTATCTTTTCTTTTAGATCTGAGCAAACAGGTCAAGTGTCCCTTAGCTGAAATCTCAAACTTTTGAACTCCCTGTGCCCTATAACGTGATTTAACAGTTTTGTGTCTGTCTCCTTCCTTTTATATTTATTTATTTATTTATTTATTTATTTTTGAGATAGAGCCTCAAGCTGTCCCCCTGGGTAGAGTGCTGTGGCACCATAGCTCACAGCAACCTCCAACTCCTGGGCTCAAGCGAGTCTCCTGCCTCTGCCTCCCAAGTAGCTGGGACCACAGGCGCCCGCCACAATGCCTGGCTATTTTTTTTTTTTTTTTTTTGGTTTTAGCTGTCATTGTTGTTTGGTGGGCCTGGGCTGGATTCGAACCTGCCACCTTAGGTCTATGTGGCTGGCGCCTTAGCCACTCGAGCCACAGGCGCTGAGCCGATTCATTTATTTTTTGGGACCGAGTGTCACTTTGTTGTCCTTGGTAGAGTGCTATGGCATCATAGCTCACAGCAACCTCAAACTCTTGGGCTCAAGTGTTCCTTTTGCCTTAGCCTCCCAAGGACTACAGGTGCCCACCACAATGGCAGTCTTGCTCTGGCTCAGGCTGGTCTTGAATTCATGAGCTCAGGTGATCCACCTGCATTGGCCTTCCATGTTTCCTTTCTTTTAAAGCTCCCAACTTCCTTCTGATGAATTTTTCCAGAGGCAAGGCAAAGGTGGCAGAGAAGGAGAAGACTGCAGTTCGACTGTAAGGTACATAGAGGCCTATTAAAGGTGAAAGTTAACAGGGAGGGCCTATCTATGTGCTCAGCAAATACTGAAAGAGCTAAGTGATAGCTTTGGAAAACTTCAGAGAATGGCTCTGAGGACTAATGTTGAACTTGGTAGAATTCTGAATGTAGGGCTATTATGCTTGGGCCAACGAAGCTAGCTATACCAGTAAATAGAGGAGCAGCATGAAGGTGATGCTACTTTCCTACTTTGGAGATTTGATGGTCTGTAACTGAGAAAGTATCTGAGAATTTATATTATAGTTCTAATGTGCTGTCAACACTATCATTAGTACGACTGACTGACCAGCTGTCAAAATACTGCCACTTGTGTCTTTATAATACTGAGTAGCTTACACGTGTTTGAAAAATAGGGAAAAGATGTCAGTATTACAGCTTCTGTTACATGGAAATTGTTGATTCATATGCAGTATTTCTTGGTTTTGGAGAGCTGGGATAGTGGAGTAGAATCTTAACTTTCACCTGTGGAGGAAAAAAACCCCTGAACTTTGCTGGGAAGGCAGCTGGAGCCTTTTAGCAGTATTTTAAGAAAATCAGCAATGAGTACCTGTGCTAGGACTTCATCCCCAAGAGGTGGACCCTTAGCCTTACCTGTGCATATTATATAATTTGTTGTCTTTATTATTATTTTATAACTCTCAGCTCCATTTTCTAGGCTCTTGTGCTTATTTTTTAGAATTTGATTTCTTGAACTCATTTTATTTGTCTTAGAGGCACTTTAAAGCCTTTCCTTTATTTATTGCTTTTGTCCTCTTCCTTTCTTTCTTGCCTTCCTAGGATAATCTCTCCCACTTTCCCTTTTTGTGCATTTAACGTTAGGTTTATAAGATCAGGAAAACTTTTTTGTTTTTTGGCCAGGGCTGGGTTTGATTCTGCCACCTCCCATATATGGGGCCGGTGCTCTACCCTTTTGAGCCATAGGCACTGCCCTGAGATCAGGAAAAGTTTGATTTGGCCTTTTGGGGCTTTTAAAACTCTTCCATTAGAAGTATAGATTAAGTTTAAGAGTTCTTGTATTTTGGGCGGCGCTGTGGCTCAGTGAGTCGGGTGCCGGCCCCATATACCCAGGGTGGCAGGTTCAAACCCACCCCCGGCCAAACTGCAACAAAAAAATAGCTGGGTGTAGTGGCAGGCACCTGTAGTCCCAGCTACTTGGGAGGCTGAGGCAAGAGAATTGCCTAAGCCCAGAGGTTGCTGTGAGTTGTGACTCCACGGCACTCCAATAAGGGCAACAAAGTGAGACTCTGTCTGTTAAAAAAAAAAGAGAGTTCTTGTATTTTAATACTAGGGATATTTCACTATATTTTCTTTCTTTCTTTTTTTTTTTTTTTGAGAAGAGTCTCACTTTTTCATGGCATTATAGCACACAGCAACCTCAAAATCTTGGGCTCAAGTGATCTTTTTGCTTCAGTTTTTCATTTTTAGTAGGATAGAGTCTCCTTGTTGCTCATACTAGTCTCAAACTCCTGAGATCAAGCAATCTACCTGCCTCGGCTAGGATTATAGGCGTGAGCCACTGTACCTGGCCTATGTCACTATATTTTCTTTTCTTTTTTTTTAATGGCATTATATTTTCAAAGCAAAATTAGCAGCATTAAAGAGATATTTTATTACAGCAAATATATAAAGAAAATATATTGGTTAATAGTATGAAAGCATGCACATATGTTTAACATAATTTAAAGCACATGTATGCATATTTATATAAAATGTCACATTTATGAATATGACTATATATAATGCTAATTTTGTTTTACTTCAGGATGATCAAGATGGAAGTCAAGGTCTAGGCAAGAGAAAGAGAGTAAAACTAAGCAGTAGCACCAAAGGTATTTATCTGTTTTTTTCCTAAATAAAATGCTTTTAACAGTGCCAAATCACTAATGATACTTGATGGGCAAGCCTCATTGACATCAAAACTGAAGAGAGAGTTATGTTATTAGATTTATCTAATGATGGAGAAAGTGTTGTGAAGAGGTTGGTTGTGGGGACCTCCAAAAATAAGTAAGATCTTTACTATTGAGATTTTGTTCATTGTTTTCATCATGGAATGTCCTTTTTCATAAGTCTTCCCAAAAGGAGAAAGTAGGTATGTCTATAGTGAGGGAATAGATTGGTAATAATAATGATTAATATTTATTGAACCTTTTTTATGTTCTAAACATTTCACATGCATTCTTTTTTTTTTTTTTTTGAGACAGTCTCACTATGTCACCTTTGGTAGAGTGCCATGGCGTCACAGCTCACAGCAACCTCAAACTCTTGGACTCAAGCAATTCTCTTGCCTCAGCCTCCTGAGTAGATGGGACCACAGGTGCCTGCCACAACGCCCTGCTATTTTTTTTTTTTTTTTTTTGGTTGTAGTTGTCATTGTTGTTTGGCAGGCCCAGGCTGGATTCAAACCTGCCAGCTCTGGTGTATGTGGCTGACACCCTAGCCACTGAGCTACAGGCGCCAAGCCTCACGTGCATTCATTCATTGAATTATCAAAGTAGTTGTATGAAGCAGGTTTTATTATTATTATTACCATTTTATGGATAGGGAAATGGAGGCATGTTAGAGATCATAGATAATGAAGGTAGATTCTCAATTCAAATCCCAGACCCTAAGCTTTTAACCACTATTATCTTGACCCTCACTAAAATGGTTTTTTTAGATTACTTGTGCTTTAGGTTTTTGTCATGGATTTCCAAAAAAAATATTTTTTTGAGGCAGAGTCTCACTTGGTCACCCTTGGTAGAGTGTCATGGCATCATAGGTCACAGCAACCTCAACCTACTGGTCTTAAGTAATCTTCCTGCCTCAGCCTTCAGAGTAGCTGGGACTATAGGCACTAGCCACAATGCCTGGCTATTTTTTAGAGACAGGTTCTTGCTTTTGTTCAGGCTGGTCTTGAACTCCTGAGATCAAGCAATCCAACTGTCTTGACCTCCTAGAGTGCTAGGATTACAGGCATGAGTCACGGCATCTGGCCTGATTTCCAAATTTTAATGTGGTTCTTTTTCTGGGTTAGTGTGGTATGTTAGAGTGTCCAGGGGTTAAAATATTATATTGACTGTTGGGACCACACCAATGGTGCATCTTACAAGGGTACATGTGAAACTTACTAAATGTAGAATATGAATGTCTTAACACAATAACTAAGAAAATGCC
>CAUYQV010176343.1:0-19815 GCA_963574575.1 Galagoides demidoff | reverse complement strand
CCCATATTCTAAGGCTATAATTAGGTTATGACATTCCTATAAAAGCTATGAATTAGTTTCAAAGTAGGGCTGTGTACATTGGATACTTTTTCTTCCATTCTTGAGATACTTTACTAAGAAGAACATTTTCCAATTCCATGCATATAAACAAAGAGGAGGTAAAGTCTCCATCCTTCTTTAGGGCTGCATAGTATTCCATGGTGTACATGTACCACAAATTTATTGATCCATTTGTGGGTCGATGGGCATTTGGGCTTCTTCCATGACCTAGCAATTATGAATTGGAAGCATCCCATCTTGAACTGACTTTCATATCTCAGGGCTACAAGACTTGCCAGGCATTGAAGGACATCTTGCTTCTAGGGTATGGGGAGGATCGGAACAGATCCTGGACTGTCCTGGCCAGTTGCCTTTTTATCTTAGGATATTTCATTTCCAGTACATTCTACAGTTATTCTTGAGAACTTCAAAAGTGGGGGACGGGGAGGGAGACTGCATCAGTCCAAGGCCACTCAGAGAACTGTCCTGTAGACCCCAACTCACTCATAGGGTTCTTGTGAGAACCAAATGAGATACTACAATGGGAAATGCTTAGCTTGGTGCCTGGAATGTCTCATTAACAAAAGGTAGTTATTATTACATTAGAAGAGGGACTCAAAGGGTCACTACAAGGGGACACTGCATGAGGACAATGCATAAAGATAATAGGAGTGCAAGGTGTCAGACATCATCATGACAGGTGTTAGCTCAAGGAAGTGGGTCGGACTTGTGCTTTTAAACCGTGTGAACAAAGTCAAAGCAAAAATATGAAAGGAACAAACTTTGCACAACAGCTTTCTGTGTTTTATTGACATCCCGGCTGAGCTGGCTCTCTGATCCAGGTCTGGCTGACTCCGGGGCTGGTGCAGAATCATTATCTTGCCAAGGATGTATTAGGAAAGACTGCACTCTCGTCCAGCAGTGCTGGTCTGCCCAGGGATGTCATTCCTGATGGAGCAGAAGGAGGAAGAGGGGAGAAGTTAAAATGAAGAAACTCCAGCCCAGGTCATTGGGCCTTTAAGTGATTGGACTAGGCCCACTCACATTGGGGAGGGCAATCTACATTACTTAGTCTATTGGTTTAAATGTTAACCTCAGGACCAGGAGCCAATCCTTCTGTGTTTAGAAGATCTCTCTTTGCCCAGAAGCCTATACGTATAGGTAGGATCCTGGGAATGGCTCCAGGGAACCTGCTTGCAGTCTATGTGGTAGTGTTTTGTTTTTGTTTGTTTGTAAGATAAAGTCTCACTTTGTCACCCTGGGTAGAATGCTGTGTTATCATAGCTCACAGCAACCTCAAACTCTCTCTCTTTTTTTTTTTTTTTGTAGAGACAGAGTCTTACTTTATTGCCCTAGGTAGAGTGCCATGGCGTTACAGCTCACAGCAACCTTCAACTCCTGGGCTTAGACAATTCTTTTGCCTCAGCCTCCTGAGTAGCGGGACTACAGGTGCCCACCACAACGCCTGGCTATTTTTTTTGTTGCAGTTTGGCCAGGGCTGGGTTTGAACCCACCACCCTTGGTATATGGGGCTGGTGCCCTACCAACTGACCCACAGGCGCTGTCTGAGCCACCTCAAACTCTTAGGCCCAGGTGATTCTCTTGCTTCAGTCTCCTGAATAGCTGGGACTACAGGCACCTGCCACAACACCTGGCTATATTTTAGAGACGAGGTCTTGCTCTTGCTCAGTCTGGTCTTGAGCACCTGAGCTCAAGCAGTCCACCCACCTTGGCCTCCCAGAGTGCTAGCATTACAGGCATGAGCTACTGTGCTCAACTACATGGTGGTTTTTGAGTTAGACTCTCTTATATAGACTTTACCTCTGAAAGGGGATTTGTGAGTGGCTGTTCATTTATTCTTTTATTCATTCACTCTACATTTATGGAATAGGCTATTATTCTGGGTTTTCTAGAGAAACAGAACCAAAGGAATATATTGTTAGGAATTGGGTGACATGATTATGGAGGCTGGCAGCTGGCAAGCTGGAGACCCAAGAGACCCACTGGTATGGTTTTGGTCTGACAGTCAGTTCAAGACTCAGGATGACCGAAGTTTCTATTCTAGTCCAAAGGCAGAAAAATGCCAGTGTCCCAGTTTGAGGGCTGTTAGGAATGATTTTCCCTTATTCAAGAGAAGATCAGCCTCTTTTTTTCCTACTCAGGCTTTAACTGATTGGACTAGGCCCATGGGCACTGGGGAAGGAAACCTGTTTTCCTTATTCTATTGGTTTTAATAGGGCGGCGCCTGTGGCTCAGTGAGTAGGGCAGCGGCCCCATAGACCGAGGGTAGCAGGCTTGGACCCTGCCCCAGCCAAATTGCAACAGAAAAATAGCTGGGTGTTGTGGCAGGCGCCTGTTGTCCCAGCTACTCAGGAGGCTGAGGCAAGAGAATCGCCTAAGAGCTGGGGGTTGCTGTGAGCTGTGATGCCACGCACTCTACTGAGGGAGACAGAGTGAGACTCTGTCTCTGAAAACACCCTCAGAAACACAACCAGAATAATGTTTGCCCAAATGCATGGTACGGCCCAGTCAAGTTGACCCCTGAAATTAGCCATCAGCAGGCACCAAAAATGTCCACTAGGGACACTGTAGTGAACAGATATGCAAAGGCCACGTTCTCATGGAAGGAGCCCTTTAGAGGGAGAGACAGATCAAAACAAACAAACAAACAAACAAACAACAGATCAACTGACGAGGAAGACTTAGTAAGGGATGGGGGGCTGGGTATTAGGATAGAGGGTGGTTGTTTCTTTTGGGTAACCAGGGAGGGTTTTTCTGAGGAGGTGGTTCTTAAACAGAGATGTAAAGATAAGAAGGAGCCAGGCTTGAGGATATTCTAGGGGTAGTGGTGTGTGTTCCAGGCAGGGGAGTAACTGGGCAGGGCTGAGCTTGGCGACCCTGAGGAACAGAAGGCCACTGGCGGATAGAGAATGGTCCCCAGAGTGGACCAGAGAACACGAGGCCAGATCCTGAAGAGCCTTGTGGGCTGGGGAAGGAGCCTGCGTGATATTTATTTGGCTGCTGACTCACCCCAGTCCTTGGCTAGGCAGTTCTGATATCAACTGTACTGTGGGATCAGGCTCTGAAAATGTCCCTTCCTTCCTGGCAATGATGCTCATACCTCTGTGCCTTTGCACATGCTGTTTCCTCTGCTGGGGATGCCCTCCCTACCTTCTCTGTCCAGAGACTGCCCAGCCTTTAAGAATCTCCTGCCTAGAGCCTTCCCAGGGTTGTCAGGGCAGTGGCCAGCCTGTGTGCCGTACTGCCGCAGCCCTTTGTAAATACACTTATGCTCAATGCTGATCAACAGCATCTTTTTTTTTTTTTTTTTTTTTGAGACAAAGTTTCACTGAGTCACCCTCAGTAGAGTGCGGTAGCATCATAGCTTACAGCAAATTTAAACTCTAGGACTTAAATGATCCTCTTGCCTCAGCCTCTGAGGTAACTGGGACTACAGGTGCCTGCCATAACCCCTCAATAATTTTTTTTTCCATTTGTAGAGATGGGGTGCTTTGCCCAGGTTGGTCTTGAACTACAGAGCTTAGATGATGCACCCACTTGCCTTGGCCTCCCAGAGTGCTAGGATTATAGATGTGAGCCACTGCGCCTGGCCTGCATCTTCGTTTTCTTTCTCTGAGCCTCTTGTCTTTCTCTCTCTGCTTCTTGAATCAGGGCCAGTGACTGATACTCCTTTTCTCCCCGCATCCAGTCTCCGTCCCCTGTATGACTGTGTGCTGCAGGTTCTAGCTGAGAACCCTGAGCCTGGCTCTCTCCAGCCTCAGTTTTCCTTACCTTCTCCTCCTCTCTCCTCCATCTTTCTCCTGTGTTACTCATGGTCAAACTAGGCTGGGAGCTTTACACTTTGTTGTACCCTTAGTACTAAGTTTTGGGCTCAGGGAAGCCTGCATTAGGGCTTTAGAAATATACAAATGTGCATCGTCCTGTCCAGGACCCCCTGCTCTCACAGTGGATATTCATCAGTATTTTTGCCCACTCAGCATCTAGCCCTTCTTTAGAACACCTGCTTTCCTCTGGAAGGATTGTAATAAAATCCCTTTATAACTCTTCTTTCTACGTCCCAGGCACTGTTCTAGACGCTTCAGTCTTATGAGCAGCCGTTTGAGCTGAGTGATGTTTTGATACCCATTTTATTTTATTTTATTTTTGTAGAAAGAGTCTCACATTATCGCCCTCGGTAGAGTGCCGTGGCATCACACAGCTCCAGCAACCTCCCAACTCCTGGGCTTAGGCAGTTCTCTTGCCTCAGCCTCCCGAGTAGCTGGGACTACAGGTGCCCACCACAACGCCTGGCTATTTTTTGTTGCAGTTTGGCCGGGGCCGGGTTTGAACCCACCACCCTCGGTATATGGGGCTGGCGCCTTACCCACTGAGCCTCAGGCGCTGCCCTATTTTATTTTATTTTATTATTTTTGAGATATTTTCTCACTCAGTCACTCTGGGGTAAAGTGCTGTGGCATCATAGTTCACAGCAACCTTAAACTCCTGGGCTCAAGTGATCCTCTTGCATCAGCCTCCTGAGTAGCTGGGATTACAGGCACCTGCCACAATGCTCAGCTAGTTTTTTCTGTTTGTAGAGATGGTGTCTCACTTTGCTCAGGCTGGCCTCCAACTCCTGAGCTTAGGTGATCCACTTGCCTTGGCCTCCCATAGTGCTAGGATCAGGCTATTTATACCTATTTTAAAATGTAACAACAGAGACACAGGGAGGTCCAGTAACTTGCCCAAGGTCACATAATAGTGACAAGTAGATCAGCAGGTTTGAGACTTGGGAAAAACTGAGATTTCTGTTCTAGTCCAAAGACAGAAAAAAGCCAAGGTCCTGGTTTGAAAGCTGTCAGGTAGGAATAATTCTCTCTTACTCAGGGGAGGATCAGCCTTTTTTTTTGATGCAAGCCATCGCCGTGACTTTACTGCCATTATTTGCTGACTTGTTTTGCTTTCCTTGCCACAAAGTCAAAGGGTCCTTATAGTTCCTTCAGCCAAATCACCCCTTTCATATCCCAGTAGAGCCAGAGGGTGGGCAGGTGGCCTAAATTAGCCAAGAAGAATCTTCCATAAGAGTTGGAGTTGGCTCGGCGCCTGTGGCTCAAGTGGCTGAGGCATCAGCCACATACACCTAAGGTGGCGGGTTAGAATCCAGCCCGGGCCTGCCAGACAATAATGATGGCTGCAACCAAAATATAGCCAGGTGTTGTGGTGGGTGCCTGTGGTCCCAGCTACTTGGGAGGCTGAGGCAGGAGACTCACTTGAGCCCAGGAGTTGGAGGTTGCTGTGAGCTGTGATGCCACAGTACTCTACCCAGGGGGACAGCTTGAGGCTCCGTCTCAAAAAAAAAAAAAAAAAGACTTGGAGTTGAGAGGGTGTGAAGTGTGGAGCTGCAGCGGCAAACTGGGGCCATGAGGGTCACAAGTACGTGAAAAGGCGGCAAAAAGGGGAGGGTGAATAGAGCTGAGCAGAGAGGCAGTGGGAGGCGGACTGTGACCACATTAGTTTCCTATTGTTGCTGTAACAAACTTAGTAGCTTTAAACAACACGAGTTTATTATCTTACAGCTTTGGAGGTCAGAAGTCTGAAATGGATTTCACCAGGCTGAAGCCAATGTGTTGGCAGTGCCTTAGTCTGTTCAGGCTGCTGTATTAAAATATCTTAGACCAGGCATTTTATAAACAACATAAACTTATTGCTCACAGTTCTGGAGGCTGGGAAGTCCCAGGTCAAGGTGTGAGCAGATTTGGTGTGGGTGAGGGTTCACTTCTTGAAAGACAGTACCTGAAGAGGTGAATGAATTACCTCAGTCCTCTTTTATAAGGACCCTGATCCCATTCATGAGTGTGGCACCCTTATGACCCAGTCAGCTCCTAAAGGCCTCACTTCCTAATGTCATCACCTAGGGGTCTAGGATTTCAACATAAGACTTTTAGGAGGATGTAAACATCCGGACCATAGCAGTAGAGTTCTTTTCCCCAGGAGGCTCTAGGGGAGAATGAACTTTCTTGCCTTTTTCAGAATCTGGAGTTCTATTCCTTGGCTCATGGCTCCTCCATCCATCTTTAAATCAACCAGCATAGGATGGTGCCTCTAGCTCACTGGGTAGTGCGCCGGCCCCATATACTGAGGGTGGCGGGTTTGAACCCGGCCCCGGCCAGCTAAAACAGCAGTGGCAACTGCAACAAAAATAGCTGGGCATTGTGGTGGGTGCCTGTAGTCCCAGCTACTCAGGAAACTGAGGCAAGAGAATTGCTTAAGCCCAAGGGTTGGAGGTTGCTGTGAGCTGTGACGCCGCAGCACTCTACCAAAGGGCTACAGAGTGAGACTCTGTCTCAAAACAAACAAACAAAAACAAAACAAAACAACAACAACCAAAACCAAATAACCAGCATAGCATCTTCAAATCTCTCTCTGCTTCTGTTGCCACATGGCCGTCTCCTCCCCTTCTTATAAGGACCATTGGGATTACATGGGGCTCACCCAGACAGTCCAAGATAATCTTTCCAGCTTGAGATCCTTCACTTAATCACATCTGCAAAGTCCCATTTGCCCTATAATGTCACATTCAAGTCTTAGGGATTAGGAGTAGACATGTTTGGGGACTGGTATTTGGCCTAACACACTGGCGTCTTCCCATGCCGGGCTGGCAGGATAGCCACACTGGGGAAGGAGTGTTCTTACCCGGCCACCGTGCTGTGCCACTCCCAAGTGGCTGAACATACAGTAGCAGGGATGGCAGTCACCTTCAACTACACGTATAAACTTTGGATTGGTGGCTATGGTTTCAGAACAAATGTGTCTCTGAGAGCCACCTCCTTGGTCATAGCAGCAGGCCCCCATCTGCTGAAGTAATCTTGCCACATTGTACGAGCTGAGCCTCACACCTTTTCTGAGAGGCAGCCTGGGCTGTGCTGAGTCACAGATGTGTCCAGGTGGAATTGTTCCTTATGGAGAAGACCCAAAATAGGAACTTCATCTCCAGTTTCCTGATTCTCATTCTCTTTGGAGAAAAAGGGACAAGGCAAGGGGTTGCAGCTGGGAGGCAAGAGCCCTTGAAATGTCACCTGGGCCAAAATAAATAAATATTAATCCATTACAATAATATCCATAACAATACTTTTTTTTTTTTTTTTGAGACAGAGCCTCAAGCTGTCCCCCTGGGTAGAGTGCTGTGCCATCACAGCTCACAGCAACCTCCAACTCCTGGGCTCAAGTGTGTCTCCTGCCTCCACCTCCCAAGTAGCTGGGAACACAGGCGCCTGCCACAACGCCTGGCTATTTTCTGGTTGCAGCCGTCATTGTTGTTTGGTGGGCCCGGGCTGGATTCGAACCCACCACCTTAGGTGTATGTGCCTGGTGCCTTAGCCACTTGAGCCATAGGTGCCAAGCCCATAACAATACTATTTAATAAATTTAAATACAAATTAAATTAAATATTTTAATTTAGCAAATATTTCTTCACATTTAATAATATATTGACATCGAGTAGTAGGCTCCTTCTTTACATTCTTACTTATTTTATTCAACATAATAAATATAAAATTAAAATAGTACAAGAAAAGTATGCTATGAAACATAAGCTCCCTTTCCACTCCTTTTCTGCATAAACTCTCCATTTCCCTTTTTAGAAACAAACATTGTTTCTTGCATATTTTTCTAGAATTTAAAAAACCCATGAGCAATCACATCTGGGCATGCCCTTTACATAAAAACAAATGATTGCATTTTATGCATCTGGTACTGTTCCTTGCTTTTTCCAGGTAACAAAATATCCCTGCAATTTTTTCATTTTAGCCCAAATAGACCAATTTTATTTATTTTTTTAAAAAGTGACAGGGAATTTCATTTTATAGATGTACCATAATTTATTAGACCACTTTCCTTCTGAGGGATAGTTAGGTTGTTCCCAGTCTTTTGGTCTCACAGAAAACCTGGCAATAAAAAATCCTCTCTATACTCCCTCACATACAGGTGCGAATATACCCGTAGAATAAATTCCTGTGAGTGAAACTGCTAAGTGTTACCTTTTCAGTCCCCACAACAATCCTATGGAGCAGGCACGATTATTGTGTCCATTTAATATCGGGAAAACAGCAATCGAGGGACGTTGGTAACTTGTTCAATAAATTACCGGTGCGGATCGGATTAAAACTGAACTGGCTGAGCACTGCGGAGCCTACAACGCATTTTGGGAACATGAATCTTTTAGGGGCTCTAATCTTCTTGATAGTAGAAAGAGTTCTAGTTTCTCTGCTCAGGATCAAATGAGAACCCGTGTCTACAGAGGGATGAGTCAGGGGAGCGCAGCTTCCTGGGCTCTAACAGTCAATCCTCACATCGAAGTGTTTTAACAAGGGAAAGTTTCTTTCTTTCTTTCTTTTTTTTTTGAGACAGAGCCTCAAGCTATCCCCCTGGGTAGAGTGCCATGGCATCACAGCTCACAGCAACCTCCAACTCCTGGGCTCAAGCGAGTCTCCTGTCTCAGCCTCCCAAGTAGCTGGGATCACAGGCGCCGGCCACAATGCCCGGCCATTTTTTGGTTGCAGCCAT
Source organism: Galagoides demidoff (assembly GCA_963574575.1). NCBI lineage: Eukaryota > Metazoa > Chordata > Mammalia > Primates > Galagidae > Galagoides > Galagoides demidoff. Next base: position 11,217 of record CAUYQV010176343.1, on the reverse strand, counting down.
CATTGTTGTTTGGCGGGTCCGGGCTGGGGATTCGAACCCGCCACCTTAGGTGTAGGTGGCTGGCGCCTTAGCCGATTGAGCCACAGGCGCCGAGCCGGTAAAGTTTATTTCTTGCCCCTGCTAAGTCTGATGGCCCCCGTAGGTTCTCTCCTCCACCTGGTGATTTAGGCCTTGCTGAGATACTCCCATGTCAACACATGATGTTTGAGGTCCCTGCAATAGGGATAGAAAGTGGGTCTAGGGTGTAGACCCACTCTTACCTACGTGGGCTCAGAAGTGACATGGGTCACCTCTGCTCACATTCTATTGTGATAAGAACCCAATATTTGGATTCAGGGTTCGGGGGAGAGAGGGATACCACTTAGTTCCCGTACGCCACGGACCCGTGTCTTCATTAACAGTTATTTCTTCTCCTGATAGATAGCATCGGTTTTCCAGCCAACCATCTTTCTTGGATTCTTCTTTGCTAACAGAATCTTGATTTTGTTCTGGTAGAAATGGGCCCAGTGCCAATCTCTTACCTTTTGGCAGTGAGTGGTCTAGAAGTAGACACAGGATTCAGCTTTGGTGGAGGAGATGAAAGGGACGTCCGCTGGGGCTTCCGGGAAACTTGACCTTCCAGATAGAGCAGCCAGTTAGCTGCAAGTCCTGAAGACGGGATGGCTTGTTGCTGGCCGGCCACCTCCCTATCATGAGCACTGACACGAGAGGGTGGAGTGGGAGGATCCCAGGAGCCTGGGCTCTTGATGACAATGTTGAGTCGCCCCTCCCTCCACCTACCTCCCTCGACCTTCCTATTAAGTCAACAATAAACGGCCTTAGGGTTTTATCAGTTAGCAGGTGGATTTTCCCTAACTGCAGCTGAAAACATTCCCAACTAGTGCAATGCTATGCCCTGTGCCGGATGCTGGGGCTGCACCATATCCATTCCTGCCCTCAGGGAGCTCTCAGCGCAGTGGAGAAGCATGTCTTGGGAGCTATATCTGGGCTCGACAGGAGGAAGCAGGGGTTACGCAAGGCTCTGATGCCTGGTCCACTTGTCCTGGTGTCCTCTCATTCTTAGGCCACCCCGCCCTCAGGAAGTGAGCCTGGATTGCCAAGAACTCAGTAGCTTTGTCTCTTTGGAGGCAGAAATAAGATCACTTTTCAGAGAAGCATTCAGTTTACACTGGAGTTACAAATTAACACATTATTTTAGGCCATTTCTAGGCTATAATTTTATCCTCCCCTTAGCTATTTACTGCATGCAAATTTTCCACTCTATGCAAAGCACTCACTTTATGCAAATCATCTACCTTATGTTTCTAAGCCTTAGCACCTGCGTCAGGAGTCAGGAAGAATCGGGTGATTCAGGCCTCCCTCCGAGCATTAAAACTCAAAATGGCTTAAGAACTCTCTGGGGGATAGTTGAGCGTTGGCTACCAGGAACAACGGCCTCTCAAAAGAGCCAGCTTCACTTCCAGGCTCTACTGAATCTTGCTGCCTCCCTCCACCACTCTTCCCTAGCTACCTACAAGCCCCTTCCAGGTGGTAATGACTATTTAGAGTAAATATTTTGATGTGAGTGGAATGATTAAGTCCCGCCTGGCTCTGCACAGAACCCAAGGCAATTAAGTTGGTTTCTCAATCAGTGTGAGTGAGGGCACTGGTGTGCCTGGCTGTGCTCAGCTGGGTGCTGTAAGAAGCCTATTTCTCTGAGGCAGGCTTCCTCCTGGAAGGAGGGAAGCAGTGGCTTCTTTACCTTGGACGCACGTGGAAATCAACAGATGAGCTTTAAAAAAATACTCAGACCTGAGTCTCACCCTCAGTTGTTGTGATTGGGGTAGTCCAAGTGTGAGGAGTTTATAAATTGTCCAAGTGGTTCAAAGGTGCTGGTGAGGTCCAGATCCACAGGCCTGGGCAGGAGGCCCTGGGTGCCTCTGGTTCTGCCCAGGATCCTCTGAATGACACTGGACACATCCTTTTGCCTCTCTTGGCTTCCAGCTGGGTCCTCCTGCTGAGGCACAACCAGAGGTAACACTTGGCATGGGACTTGGGTGAATGCTTGATTAAGTAAATGAAAACAATAACTTAATAATGCCTTTTTTTTTTTAACTTAATAATGTGTTTTAAGACATACGATAGGCTCGGCGCCTGTGGCTCAATTGGCTAAGGTGCCAGCCACGTACACCTAAGGTGGCGGGTTCGAATGCTCAGCCCGGGCCCGCCAAACAACAATGATGGCTGCAACCAAAAAATGGCTGGGCGTTGTGGTGGGCGCCTGTGGTCCCAGCTACTTGGGAGGTGGAGGCAGGAGACTCGCTTGAGCCCAGGTTGCTATGAGCTGTGATGCCATGGCACTCTACCCAGGGGGATAGCTTGAGGCTCCAGGTCTCAAAAAAAAAAAAAAAAGACATACGATAAACTGAGTATATTTAAAATGTACAAGTTGATGAGTGCATCACTCTGTCACCCTGGGTAGAGTGTCATGACAACATAGCTCACAGCAACCTCAAGCTCAGGGGCTCAAGAGATCCTCTTGCCTCAGCCCCTTGATAGCTGGGACTACAGGCACCCGACTAATTTTTCTATTTTTAGTAGAGACAGGGTCTCACTCTTACTCAGGCTGCTCTCAAATTCCTGAGCTCAAGAAATCCACCCATCTCAGCCTCCTAGAGTGCTAGGATTATAGGCGTGAGCCATGACATATGTGTTTTAGAAGGGAACACGATTCACCCCCATGAAAATCTATCACTTCCAGAAGTTTCCTGAGGACCCTTTCTACTCCCTCCTGTCCCTTCCTGCTCTGCCCCAATCCTTGGGTAGCCACTGATTTATTATTTTGTCAGAATGGATTGGTTTGCATTTTCTCCAGGGTTTTATAAGAATGGAAGCACACAGCGTGTGTCCTTCCATGTACCTGTCACTCCTGCACCCACGCAGCATTATTATGCTGAGATTCATTCATGTCGTGGGTATCCATAGTTTCTGAACAGTGCTCCTTATACACACAGGGACGAACCACACTTCACCATTCACCTGTTGACGGACATTTGGGCGCTGTTTCCCATTTTTGGCCATCGTGAATAAACCTGCCGTGAACATTTGTGGATATTTCTTAGCTTTATAAAGCCCATCCCCACGTGTTATCTCCTAATTCTGCCCGCAGTGCTGCAAAGTAGGCCAGTCGGTTCACAGACTGTGGAAGAGGGGACTGAAGTGACATGGGGTGGCAATGACCTGTGGGAAGGAGCTGGGGCCGTGCTCACTGCACGTCTCCACGGGCCATGTCTGGTGAGATGAGACGCTGGACTTTTGAGTTGATGCTGGAATGAGTTAAGAGTTTGGAGATGACTGGGCAGAGTGAATGTATTTTGAATGTGAGAAGGAGGCTAGGAGCAAAATGCTGTGGTTTGAATGTGTCTTTCCAAGTTCACATGGTGGAAACAGAATCCTCAGTGCGGCAGCGTTGGGAGGTGGGGGGGTCTAATGAAACCCTTCAATGCTGTTATCGTGGGGAGAGGGTTGGCTGTCACAGTGGTGGGTTCCTGATAGGGCATGCGTTCAGCCCCCTTCCTCTCTGGTCCTTTTGCTCTCTCTCTCTTTCTCTTTCTCTCTCTTGCCCTTCCATTTACCCCCACGGGATTATGCAGGGAAGGCAGATGCCAGCACCTTGGTGTGGACTTCTCAGCTACAGAACCGCCGTGAGAAATAAATTTCTTTATGAATCGCCCAGTCTGTGGTATTCAGTTATAGCAATGCAAAATGGATTAAGATGGTTTGTCATTGAATAGTAAACAGGACACAAAGGACGTAATCACAGAGAAGCTGAAATGGGGACATTATTGATTTAATTCTTTAATGTTAAAATACTAAGCTTTTTAAAAGAACCTTTCAATCAAGCATATTGTGTGGTTCCCAACCCCCCTGCAGGGTGAGCACAGGGCCTGGGGCTCCGCAGATCTACCTCCGAGGGTCTCTTCTAGGGACTGAAGGGCTCAGGAAATCCCCAGCTGGGCCACCCTCCCCCCTCACTGGGCCTCACAGTTCTTTCTCCCTGGAGCTCTCTGCCACAGTGCAGTGCCCTAGTCTCCAACAAAAGGCATTTGTATGGTTGACCTAAAAAATAATGGATGAAGAAAGAAAGGAAGGAAGGGAGGGAGAAGAGAAGGAAAGTTTTGGAGTCAGAGGAGAGTTTTCCTCATCTTCTAGAATGAGGAGGGTCACACAGCTTCCTGAACCCAGGGACAGATGGGTTTGCCAACAGTTGGCATGCTGTGCGCAGAGCAGAGAGGCAGCTCCTCCAAGCCAGCCTGTGCAGGGGCGTGCAGGCTGCAGCTGCTGTTAGTCCACCCCGCTTCCAGGATCCCTGAGGCTGTAGTCCTTTGTCTGGCCCTCTGATCTTCAGATTTAGGTCCCCTCTGTCCCTTACACTTCCGTTGTGGCCCCACACCCAGTCCCCTCTCAAACCTCATTCCCTTGATGCTTCACTTGAGCTAGCCCAGTTTTCTCCAGGACCTGACTTCCAGTCTCTGTGCTGCCCCGTACACCACTCCTACCAGGGGCTCCAAGGGGAAGGCCACGACCCGTGGCTACACAATGGACGCTGCTGAATGAGAGCTGGAGGCCCAGAGCCCAGACCCTGCAGCCACCACAGGCTATATAGGTCCCTTGATAAGAACGTTTCTTTCCATCCCAAGTTGGAATGCCTCCCCACCAGCCCCCTTTCTCCTCCTCCTCCTTCAGATAAGGACGGGCCATTCCCAGGGCTGGCTCTTTGGAAATGATGAAGTTTCTAGCTGTGTAACCTTGGTACAATCTCTGTAAATAAGTTCTGTATTTCAGTTTCACCATCTATGAAATGTAAGGTAACAGTCACGGGATCTGGGGAGGAGGACAGGGACACCTTTGGGGAAGCCGTGCTTCTGTCCACCACCAGGCCCTATCTGAGCTTGGTAAGTTAAGAGGGCCATCGGGGCCTGAGGCCTTACTTTGTTCTCCAGGTCTCCGCTATTCTCTCCTACCAGCTGCCTGCCTGAAAGTTGACTTGCCTCACCAAATTTTACTTGTTTTTGTCGAGTGGATAGAGGGCCTTCGGGGTCTTGCTTCTTCCCAAAGAGCCCTGGTGCTGGTGTGAGGATGGCGGATCTCTGAAGGATGTTTTTCAGGCCCCCAGGAAATCTATGCATCCCTCTGACCAGATTGTTAGGCCAGCCCTGTCCCCTTCTCCCTTTGCTTTCTCTGTAGTGGTGGCTGCTACTTGGGATGCTTATCTGAGGCTTTGGCATTGCCAGATGACCGGGATACTGCATTTGGATATCGTGGTATGGGTGTGCAGCTAGGAATTTCTAGAGCCATTTGTCCCCAGGAGAGCAGCAGCTCCAGCCTAAAGCCAATATACAGAGGGGGGCACAGCCTGGAAATGGAGCTGGAACAGTAGATCAAGCTGGTCCCGAGGCCCCTTTTCTCGTCCTTTCACACGAGCCCATAACTTTTCCTATCAGGCCAACTTGAAGGGGTTTTTCTGTTCCGCGCTGCTGAAAGCATTCCAAATGATGGAATATGAAAGGGGCTTCTGGTTAAAAATCATGGATTCATGGTATGTGTTTATCTCCTCTCCCTCCCAAAAACCCACTACAGAAATGAGAAAGGAAGGAAGTTATTATGATGCAGAGAAGGGAGAAAGATCATCAGCAGGTAAGAGATTTCAGGAAAGTTCTGGAAGCTGTAAAGAGCATGCTGGTTGGCACCTGGAGAAGTTATTCCTTTCTTGCACAAGTCCTGAAGACACCAGCTACAGCAGAGAGCGCGATGGAGGCACAAGGCTGGAAATGAGAAGCGTGTATGTGCGTGTGTGCGTGTGTGCGTGTGTGGACCCCCTCCCCCTAACTCAGAAAAGCCGGGCAACAAAACGGTTTTTTTTTTTTGCTTTCATGAAAAATTGAATGGACCCAGAGAGCTGTCACAGATGTCTGGCACCCGGGGTAGACAGACTAATTACACACTGGGCACGGTCTGTAGAGCTCACAATACTTTTAGCCCCTCCTTATGTTTTAATTATAATTTATTTAAAAAGGATAAGGACAATAATAATGAACATGTGATAATGAAACCAGCCTGAGTCAGTTCATCTTTTTACCAACTCAGTCGTAACATATAATTTTAAATAGTATTTTATGGAGGAAGGGGACCACAGAGGCCCATGTGGCCCTGATCTGAATGCCCTAAAATGCAAATCAGCTCCCAACCCACCATCCCAAAGCGTAGTCCGCTGGTGACAAGCCCCATCTGCATTCTGGAAGCCCAATCAGATTTTTAGTACCTCACGGTGAACAGTAGCATGAGGGCCAACCTGTGATTGACTCAACTCCAGTAGCATTCAACATAGGCCAGACTGTGTTAAGACGCTTTGGGACCCAGTCACTGTAGGGTTCTTCTTGGTAAGCGGAACACACTGGTAAGCCAAGGTCCCGTCACCTGCTAGAGAGGTCGTCAGGCTAGTGGAGATAATCTGAGTTGGAAATAACCAACATGTTCCCCCAACAGACATTCGCTGGACTGGGACCCAGAGTGGAGTAAGAGATGGCCCCTGTCTTCAGGTGTGTCCAGTCTTCTTAGGAACTCAGGGCCATAACCTGATAGTTATACTACTATGTCATTAGTGCCCGAGAGAGGGGCATGCCGAGTATCATGGAACTCTGGGGGGGGGGGGGATTGGGAAGGCTTCACATGGAAGGGAATATTTGAGTTGGGTCTTAACAATAAAGTGAGAATTTTGGACGGATGACAGGAGTCAAAAACTTTCAGGAAGAGGAAACAAGGTGAACAGATGCTCAGAGGTGTGAAGACTGGTCTGTGTTTAAGGAAAAGCACACAGCCAACTGAGGCTGGCGTGACCACGTCGAGGGGGGGCTGAGCGCATGGATGGCAGTTCTGCACTACCTGGGCCTAAATTCCAGTTCTGTCATTTCTTATTGGTGTGACTTTTGGCACATTTCTTAATATATTTGCCAGCTTTCCCACATGTAAAGTGGGGAGAAGAATACTAGTGTCTACTTCAGAGGACAATTTTCAGGATTCGATTCTAGAATAAGTGCTATGTAAGTGTCACCTGTCCTTGTTACCCCCTGCTGTTTGGATACTGGCAGTTTCTCCTGTCTCCACGGAGGACCTGTGAACTCCTTGAGGGTAGGACCCATACCTTTTTCATTCTGCTTCTCCCAGGGGCCCTTCGACCATGTAGCTGCTCAATAAAGGCAGATGGAATTGAATTGACCCCTGAAAGGGTGGCACAGAGAATCAACTAAGCGTTTTTTGGTTTGTTTTTTTTTCTAGCAAAGGACATTTAAAATTCCAGTGATGGCATATTTGTGTTGCCTGAAAAAGTAGATGTGAGGAGGGCAGGTCACACTCGTGGACTGTTTCCTGGAACAAGGATGCCTTGCTAGGTGTGTCCATATACCCAGCTTCATTCGCACCTCCCCACCACCCATGGGGTGAGGTTTACATGCCCCTTTAACAGAAGAGGAAACTGGGGCCCCAAGGTCAGTACGTCACAGAATTCAAGCCCAGGGTGTGGATGCCAAAGCTCTCAGTGGCCTCTGTGGTGGGAACCAGCACTCACAGACGCATAGGGGACGTTCTTGTCTCTAGTTACTCCCTGTTCTCACCCCACCTTTGCTTCAAAACCACCATAGTCCTTTGGAGATGACCTCAGAGCTCGTCAGGACTAAAGCTATGGTACATTCTCCAACCCATGAGTGCCGTTTGTCATAATTCATGTTTCCTTCCACCACCTTGGCCAGACAGCCCCTCTTGTCTCCAGTGTTGCTGGATTTAATTACTGCAAATTAAGAGGGGGTACTAACTGTGTTTATTGTTATAAGTGGATGAAGTGAGGTTTTTTTAGGTGGGCTAAATCTTTGTGCCCACACGGAGAATTTTAGCCAGGCACCTCCTGGGGCTGGAGAGACAGTGGGATTGATGATTCTGAACACTGGTATTAAAAAATGAACAAAGACAGGGACAGAGGTCACTCTTCCCTCCAGGGAATGTGCCCGAGGGGAGTCGGGAGCTTGGCTGGGGGTCATACAAAGGGTCCAGCCTGGCTGTAGCTGGCAGCTGGGTTGAGGGATCATTCTGATGTTCTGTGGTCCTATTTAAGGTTATCTATGCGATGAACTGAACGTTTGTGTTGCCCTCACATTTAAGTGTTGGAATCCTAATCCCCAATGTCATGGTGGTGGAGCTTCAGAGATGAGATTAGTGCTTTTAAAAGAAGGCCTGAAAGAGTTTATGTTGGCTTCCTCTGCCCTGTCCATCAGGTGAAAGTACAGTGACAAGCTGCAGTCTGCAGCCCAGAAAGGGGCCACGTCAGAGCCTGGCCACACTGGCACCCTGGTCTTGGACTTCCAGCTTTCAGAACTGTGAGAAATAAATTTTTCTTGTTTATATTATTAAAACACTGAATCTATACAATCTGTTATATCAACCTAAACTGACTAAAATTTCCTTCCCTGGAAATTTGCTCAAGTTCCTGTGAGTGGAGGACAAAGCAGAAATATCCAGGGCCACTCATTTGGAAGGGGAGAATCAGTGGCTAACACAGATAAAGGAAGGGACATTGCCACCGTGCCCCAAGGCGGCCGTCCTGTGGGAAAGCTGCAATTGTGGACTGTGGCCACCAGATGGCAGCGTGGAGAGCAGCGTTGGTTGCAGTCTGGGTGGAACCTGACCTGTGGGCCTTCCAATTAGCTTGTCCCTGGCTGGGGTCCCAAGCAGCCACTCCTTCTGATCACCCAGAGAGGGGTTGGCAGCTCTCTGAAGACCAGAGCAATAAGACTCTTTGCTTTTATAATTTCATCACATAAAAGGGCAGGTAACACATTGCAGCAAAGTTCACTCCCTGCTTCATTCCCAGGATAATGTATCTGTAAATGAATTAGAAACTGATTTGACATGTATTTTAAATGAAAAGGTCAAAGGCATTGCAATTCAAACACTCCTCTCTGTTTACTCAGCCTACCAGCAAGGTCTTGCCAAGGAGAGAGGGGGAGACTGATGTCCAGGGGCACTGCAGGTGGCAGGCACTTCATCTGCATTCTCTCTGAAGGGGGCATTGGAATTATCTTTAACATTCCTACATTACAGATGAGAAAGGTGTGGCTTGGAGAGTGATGCAGAAGAAATTACTCCAAAACTTGGTGGCTTAAAATAATTAGCATTAGTTATCTCATACAGTTTCTGATCATTAGGAATTCGGGAATAGTTTAGCTGGTTCACATTTTGGGTCTCTCACAAGGCTACAAGTCAAGATGATGGCTTGGGCTGCAGTCATCTGCAGGCTGGACTGAGGCTGGACACTCTGCTTTCAAGACAGCTTACTCACATGGCTGTTGGCAGGAGGCCTCAGTTCTTCCTGGTGCAGAATGGATGAGACCTCCATGGGGTCCTGAGTATCCATTTAACATGGTGCTGGCTTCCCCCAGGTTGGCTAATAATCTGAGGGAGAACAAGGGGAAATCACATGCCTTTTTATGGACCAACATCAAAAGCCACATGTTATCATTTCTGCCATATTCTATTGGTTACCCAGAGCAACCATGATGCGATGTGGGAGGGGACTCCACAGAACCTGAACAGGGGCACACAGGGGCCACTGGGGGCCATTCTGGAGACTGGCTGCTACCAGAAAGCTTTAGTAACTTGGTCACTAATCAGAGACAACAATTCACTCAAGGCACCCACAGTTCCTGTAGTATGTCCAGAGTCCTCAGAATGACATTCAGACAGGCCAAAGAATCTATAATTAATGTTTAGTCCACTTTACTAACATTTTTTTAAAATGCTGATAATATTATTTTTCAGGATATGGGGAAGTAGACACTTTAATTCACTGTTGGCAGAAGTATAATTGAGATTCAAAGTTTTCTTTACTTTGATTCAACCACTTTTCTTCTAAGACTATCCTATAGAAATATGTGTATCTATATTCACACACATACATATGACATATATACATATACATGTAGGATTTTTTAAAAAATAGAAATATTTGTAATAGGGAAAAATTACAGACAAATCTGGGATTGGTTAAATAGTTTTAGCTCACTATAGCGGAATATTATACAGTACAGCCATGGAAAAGATTAAGGCAGATAAATATGGAAAGATATATTGTTGAGTGGGTAAAGATTATTATGAAAATAAATATATATAGAGAGAGAGCAGGATTCCATTTGTGCATGTTGTTTCATATAAATGTGAAACTATCAAGCTGCTAACAGTAGTTACCTATAGGAGGTAGGTTCTTGGGAGGGGCCCTTCTACTTTACACTCTTCTTTATTTTTGTAATTGATACATAATTGTTGTACATATCTCTTCTGTAGTGTTTAAATTGTTTTTATAGGTTAGGCTGGTACAGTGGCTCACACCTGTAATCCTAGCACTCTGGGAGGCTGAGGTGGGTGGATTGCTTTAGCTCAGGAGTTTGAGACCAGCCTGAAAAAAGTGAGACCCCATCTCTAAAAATAGCTGGGCATTCTGGTGGGTGCCTGTAGTCTCAGCTACTTGGGAGGCTGAGGCAAGAAGATCACTAGAGCCCAAGAGTGTGAGGTTGCTGTGAACTATGATGCCACAGCATTCTACTGAGGGTGACAAAGTGAGACTGTCTCCAAAAAAAAAAAGTTTCTATAGGTTCTTTTCATTCCTAAATATCTCACTAACATTGGCATTGATACAATATTTACGAATCTGCAACATTATTTGAATGTCGTCACTTTTCCTATTGATGTGTTTCTTGTTTCTGGACCAGGTCCTAATCTAGTATTCCATATTGCATGTAGTTGCCAGCCTTCCTGGTCTTCTGTAATCTGAGAGAATGTCTCAAGCTCTTTTTTTTTTTTTTTTGCCTTTCATGACCTTGACAATTTTGAAGAGTCCTGGTCAGTGATTTTATAGAATGACCCTCAATTTGCGATTGTCAGATGTTTTCTGGTCATTAGATTGAGATTAAGCATTTTTGGCAAGAAAACCACTGAAGTGATGTCGTGTTCTCCTCGGGGCTTCCTGTCACTGGCGTTGATTTGTCTCCTTACTTTTTTTTTTTTTTTTTGAGATGGAGCCTCAAGCTATCCCCCTGGGTAGAGTGCCATGGCATCACAGCTCATAGCAACCTCCAACTCCTGGGCTCAAGCGAGTCTCCTGCCTCAGCCTCCCAAGTAGCTGGGACTACAGGC
>CAUYQV010176342.1:0-15288 GCA_963574575.1 Galagoides demidoff | reverse complement strand
CCGCCAAACAACAATGATGGCTGCAACCAAAAAATGGCCGGGCATTGTGGTGGGCGCCTGTGGTCCCAGCTACTTGGGAGGCTGAGGCAGGAGACTCGCTTGAGCCCAGGAGTTGGAGGTTGCTGTGAGCTGTGATGCCATGGCACTCTACTCAGGGGGACAGCTTGAGGCTCCATCTCAATAAATAAATAAATAAATAAATAAATAAATAAGTAAATAAATAAATAAATAAATAAATAAAAAGAGGCAATGCAGCCTTCTTTGAGAGCCTCCCATTACAATTAAAGTTGTATTTCAGAGGTGAAACATACAGTTTTCTAAAATCATTTTTGGTGACGCCTAATATATGGCTGAATTTAGGGCCAGTGATTTTGACCAATGTGCATTGGAATCACCTAGGAATCTTGCTAAGCTATAGATTTGTGAGTGTCTTTCCTAGAGACACTGATTCAATACCTGTGGAGTTGTGCCTGACCCTTTGTTATTCTAACAAGCTCCTAGGTAATGCTGGTACACCACCCATATTTTGATTAACATTAATTTAAGCTTGCTGCAAAATTAGTTATATATATATCACTAAAGTAGTTTCTTTTCATTTGGCTTAACTGCTGTTCTCAGTTTGTGAGGCTTACTACCAGTTGGAATTGTTGAATATCCCATACCAGACACAGGAACCAATCTTGCTCTGTGGTCATGGCATGGAGAAGTCCCATCAGAAAACATGAGCTCACAACTGAGCATCATGAGACACTTGATTCCATCCCCACTCAACCCTCCTGGTTTCTCGTAACTCACAGTCTAAGCCCCCTCTCCTTTTTCCTACCTCTTGGAGCCCTGTGTTGAGGCTAACTTCTTCTTGACACACCTGATTTTTATCTCGGGCCTCAGACTGGGAATTGAGATGTTACCTTAGATTCTGAAACATTTATTTAAAAGACTAAGCCTTCTCAGTTACTCTTGGAATTTCTCCTGCTTTCTGACACTACACACACACCCTAGCAATTTCATATTGCATTTCTACATACACAACCTACCAATTTCATATTGCATTCACCTCCTGGTTTTCTTCCTACCAGGGGTTCTCAGAGTAGGGTTCCCAAACCAGCAACATCACTCTCACCTGGGAACTTGGGGGCACTGCCCCACAGTTAGAAAATTAGAAACTCTAGATGTGGGGCCCAGTAATCTGTATTTAGACCAACCTTTTAGATGACTTTGGTTTGTTCTAAAGTTTTATAAACTCTGACATAGGATACAGCCATATAGATGCTGGCAAGACATCTACATACAGACAGAGTAGTAGGTTTATTTCTTCCCCTGGTTCTTTCTTGCTCTGAGCTGAATTTTCTGCCAGGGTTTACATGCCTTGGCAACTTACAGCCCTGGTCAGGCAACCATGGCTCCACACTTTCAATTCACTCTGGTTTCCAAAACCATTATTTCTTCTTCCTCCCCCTTCAAGCTTAAGGGTGGTAGCAGCTCCCTGCTGTGACTGAGCCACAGGTCTCCACATCAGGTCTTGTATCCCTCAACCTGTCCTCTATACATCATTGCCTATTTCCTTTCTGAGAATCTTCCAAAGCACTGATTGCATTGCTTCCTGCGGGCACCCTCAGAGGCTGCGGCCTGTAGGTTTCTACTTCTGAGCCTTCCTGATGGCTCTTACCCAAGATCTAGCCCAGATCATGATAATAATGGAGTTGAAAGAAATATTATTTACTTAAAGGTTAGGCTCCTTACAAGGGTTTAAGCGTGAGAGCACAGAAGCATTGCAGGTCCTGGTATCGGGCAGACAGAACACTCCTAAGTCCCTAAAATCTCATCGCAGAGGCAGATTCTTGCCTCGTACACACACACACACAGTTACATACGTGTATTTGTGTGTGCCTGATATGTGTGGTGTGTAGAGGTGCTCATGCAAAACAGCAGGGCAGGGAAAGGAAGAAAGAAAAAAAAAGAGCATCAGGGTTTTCTGACAAAATGAGAAATGAAGCCCCGTAAATCTCCTGGCAGCTGCTTTGGTTGTCAGAATACATTTGTCAGAAAAACAGTAGAATCAGGTTTGAAGAGCTCTTCTGTTTGGGGAGGAAAAAAGAAGAAAAAAGAGAGTTTAGCAAGAATGTGAAGTAGATCATAAACCCAACCGGGTGCACGCTGGGGCAGATGGTTTGCTTCCAACTCCAGGGACGGGCCTGCTCAGCAAGGTCGTGCTTGTTTTTGTTTGTTTTGTTTGAATCTTTTCTGTATGAATGCCCTCAGGGCTGTTCATAGGCAATGATGCCATTTTCCCCTAAGGCTGTCCACCAGTGGCAAAAAGTAAACTTGGTACCACATGTCAAAAATAGTCTGAAACATACTCCCCTTAACTGTGACCTTGACTTAGCTTAGGGTCAGGGTAAGGAAAAGCTGTAGGTACAGGAAGATGGTCTTCTGAAGTTTTTATAGTGAAAGCAGACAATTCTCTCCCCCCATAAGCACCACCAATGATACTTACAAGGACAAAGACCTTTACTCTTAAGAATATTAAACAAAGTTGTGACAATCATGATTCCCATTTCTTAGGCAAAGAATCTGAGACTAGAAAAAGAAAGTCCTAGAAGCAAACATCTAGCAGAAAATTCAGAGGAAAGGAAATTGCTACCACTGCAGGTCAAGGAATCATCTTTCATAGCCTTGTATGTTTTCCTGAACTATCTATTTTTTTTAAAATTTACCTGGGTCTTTATTTTAACTTTAATTTGCAAATATTTATTATAACAATGTATTATAACAATTGTGGTGGAAAACCATCCAAAATCTATCACCACAACTATTGTTAAGCTCAGTAATCTTAAGTACATTCACAGTGGTGTATAACCAATATCGAGAGCTACTTCATTTTACAAAACTTAAATCCTATGTCCATTCAACGTTGTCACAATCTCCCTCTGCCATATGTGTTTTTAAAGCACATATTTAATATCTTCTTTTTAAAAAATTCATATTTTATGTTCCTGAATTATTTAACCTTATCATGTATTATAAATAAACCACTAGAATTAATTTGTGGATTTTCAATTAATATTTCTCTCTATTGACTACATTGACTTTACAAATATCTTTAAATTCTAACTCTGTGAGACACCAGGTCTACAGTCATGGGCAAAGCAGATGCATTTTCTCTCATGATGGAGCAAAATGATGCGGTGTCAGTAACAACATTGAAAATAATGATGATGATTACCGTGACTGACATAACAACATCAGTAATAATGTGCAATAACAATACTGTGCATCCCAGGGTTCTCAAGGGATGTAAGGAAATTGCGCCTCTTAAATCCACCCCTGAAATGGATAATTGAGCATATCAAGGATAGACTTTGCCCATCTATTTTAATAGTATCTTCATCTGCTCTGGAGACCTGGCCCCACATAACCTATCCCATATCTACACAACTCAAGGCAAAATGGGTTGCCTTTGGCAGTGGCACTTTGAAAATCTATAGAATTGAACTTCTGTCTGGAGCCAGAGGGAGTTGAGTTATAAGCAGACATCGGTGCTCTATAGCTATCTGAGGGAGTCCAAGAATATCAATACAATCCCCAAATTACTCACCTTGTTTAGTCCCTAGGACTTCCACTGCTTCTCATATCACCATGGGTAATTATTACTTGCTTGTCCAGTCCACATCTCAACTATTTATTAAAACAACAACAACTAACAAAAAAAACCTCGGCCTTTAAGATGCTTAAGAGCGTAGATACTAGAGTGACCCTTCCAGGTTCTCATTCTGGCCCTCATACTGAGTAGCTGTGTGACTTTGCACAAGTGAATCAATCTTGGTGCCCTGATCTAGACTATTAATTAAGCTAGTTTATATATGTGAAGGTCTTAGAATAATTTCTGATATATGACAAAAGTTCTGGAAGCAATACATGCAATACATACAGTAATTGTTTGCTAGTGATGATCCATCGTTAGGTGAACGCACTGCCAACTTGCAGCCAGTGCCTGGCTGTCATTCCCCATAGTCCCTAATTCTAGTTCATGCTCATCTACACTCTCTTCTGATGCCCAAGGTTAAAGATTTTCATTCCACCTGCACAAAATTGCACTGAGTAGAAGGAATAAGCTCTTAGTGCGTAAAACACTCAAGATCAAAGGATTCTAGCAAATGCCACCATAAAACCAGATCATTGTCACAGGGAGGCTTCGGAGGAGCAACCAGATGGAAGAATGTCTTTGCATCTATTTTTTTGTCTAGTTCCTGGATCCCAGATACCTTGTGAGGTGCCTACTCACTTCCTGTTCCTATATTTGCTACAGAATCACTGTCACTAGACACTTTCTTCTGAGCTCAGGAATATCATTCATGATCCTTCTCTACAAGAGATAATCGTCAAGATTTCTTCCAATTAAAGTTCTTCTAAATTTAGTAACTCTTTATATAGCAAAAGGCTGTCACAGCAGCCATGACTTTCGTGGGTACATATTAATAGCATTTCAGTCTTCAGATCTAAATTTGGAAGTCACATCCTCTAGCAAGTTCTGCAATCCTTTGACCTCGATTAGGTCTGATCATTATATTAATACTGTCTCATAGGTAACACCCTATGACTCTGATTACACCGAGTACCTTTGTATTATTCATTGCATTTATTGCTCCTCATTGAACTCTAAACTTCTTGAGGTTATATTTGCCTGTTTTACTGATACCTTCCTGTGTTGAGGACAATTTTTTTGTGGAGAAGAGGCCTCATTATGTTGTTCAGGCTGGTCTTGAACTCCTGGCCTCAAGCCCTCCTCCCACCTTCCCCTCCAAAAGCACTGAGATTATAGAACTTACCCATCATGCCTGGCCAGAAAATTCTTAACCTTGCTTGTATTTCTCAGTATCTCAACTATACTTTAATTTTCATAAATTGTCATTATTTTCAGTTTTTTTCAATTATATTTTCTTTTCTTTCCTATGACTGAAATGCTATAATGTTCATGACTCTTTTTTTTTTTTTGGCTGTGGCCAGGTTTGAACCTGCCACCTCCGGTATATGGGGCTGGCGCCCTACTCCTTTGAGCCACAGACGCTGCCCAATGTTCATGACTCTTATCTCTAGATTCCTTCTGTAAGCCAGCCCAGATTGTGGTTAATTTTATGATGAAATAAATAGAAAAAGAATTCAGGAAAATCTTATAGACTGTTACATGCAAAAACTCCAGTGGCTTTAGCTATTAAAATGTAATTTCAGTTAAACATCTTATTCTCCATTGCAGGAATGTTGCTTTGGCAGAATCCAAACCGAATGAGCATAAATCCTAATAAAATATGTTCATGGGGACTCATTAGTCCAACTCTCTTGTCTCACTTAAATCTACAGTACCTGTTAAATCCAGCAGCTTCTTTACAGGTTTAAAGGTATCCATGGACTCTTATCTTAAACTATATACTCTTGTTATGTACCACCCACAAAAGTTCTTCAAGGTTTATGCTCTGGATTTAAACAGAACATTTTACAAGGTAATAATTTCTCCAAAAACGTGGCTTTTTAAATAGTTATCTTCCTCTTAGAAGAGCTTTCCAGAAATTTAAAAACAAGGGGATGATCATTATTGTTATCCTTGGTGAGTAAACCATGTAATTGTTCTCTTTTGCTTATTGAAAATAAAATATCATCAACAATAACAAGAGAAATTAATATTTACCAAGCATTGACTGTCTAAGATATAGTTGAACTTGAATTTTTATATATAAATTCATAATAATTCTGTAAGGCATACATTATTATTCCTATGTATAAATGAGGAAATTGACCTGTATATAAATAGAATTCATCCAATATGAATTAATTGGTAAATGAGTAAGAATTCATCCAAAATCAGTTCTTCCAGGTCCAGGGCCCATGCACTTGCAGTAAATGCTTAAGTGTGGAAAAATTACTTAAAGTTAAAAAAAGGAAAACTTCTTGAGTTCCTTGTAAAAATTCATGAAATGTAAGAACATGGTGACTTGACGATGACCGGGCAAGGACATACTCTGAGCACAGAAGTGGGGCTCGGGGTCAGGTTATGGGATCTACGATGTCATTTCACACAATGGAAGGTCTTTCACCAGTTTTTATGCTGTCTTTCTGCAGCACACGATATAATCCTGTAACTTAATCATTCTTGCCATATCTATTCTGAACTTAGAAGTATAAGAACATAAACAAATACAGCTGCTATGAGAAAAATCCAATCTTTTTCTCCCCCACAAACCCCTCCCAGCTTTTAAATTTAAAATGTTAAAATGATTAATAGGTGAAGCAAATGAAAACTCTTACTTAGAAGAAGGGAAGGCAAGAACCTGGGAACAGAAGTGTGTAGGATGTCTCCGTAAAGAAGTTGCTCATTTTGCTAAGTGAAAAAGAAAATTAGAATTAAATTAATAAATGTTGAGTAACAAAACATTTAATAATATAGTCAATATTAAAAGTCTCAATAGTTAGGAGTCTGTTTGTCTGCAAGAATCAGAGACATCCACCCCAAATTACTTAAAGCAGTTGTCCTGGAACTTAGCATTACCGAGGCTGGAATGTAGTAGTGTCATCATAGCTCACAGCAACCTCAGAGTCCTGAGCTCAAGCAATCCTCCTGCCTCAGCCTCCCAAGTAGCTGGGATTATAGGCACACACCACCACACCTGGATAAATTTTCTATTTTTAGTAGAGACGGGGCTCTGGCTGTTGCTCAGGCTGGTCTTGAACTCCTGGCCTCAAGTGGTCCTCCTCTCCCATCCTCCTAGAGTGCTAGGATTACAAGCGTGAGTCACTGTGCCTAGTCTTTTAGTATTTTTTTTTTACCATATCTTTTTAAGTCTGCAAATCAAAGTAGGAATTGATGTTGCTGCAATAAATTTAATTGTAAGCTACTTTCAAGACCATATTTCTTATAGCTTCAAAGTTACCAAAACGTAACTCAGGAACCAGAAAGTAGCAAACGCCTCTGAGCAGCAGAACAAGTTGTAATCAAGTCCATGTCGTCAAATTGATTGAAAATCCCTCAGATCTTCATCTTGGGTTTTATTTGTTTCCTTTAAATTCACACTCTTAAGAGGATTTGTGATTAATTCATTCTACAGCTTGAAAACTACATTTGCTTCAGTTTTTCCCCAAAGGGTAATCTCAACATTTTAGCATTTCAAAAAGGTCCTTCATAATCTGGACACGACTGACTTTCCCCTCTGGCCTCTCTCCATAGCCCTTTTTTCTCTCTCCTCTACAGGAACTCAGATTCTCTGAGCACAGTACCCTCCTTTCTGTCCCCCTGCTTTCTCTGCCTGCAATGTCCTTCCCAGCCCATCTTTCAAGGTCTACAGCAGATCATGCAATCTCTGACACCTCCCAGGGACCAGAAAATCATGTAAATGAGGGAGTGCTCTGGTGGTTGCATATTTAAAACACATGGAAATAACATTTGCAACAAGAGATATGTTCCATCCTGATGTTCTTCGTATTTTCTCCATCCTTGGACAGTCCTTTGTCATTTCGTTTTGATAGAGACATAACGATTCACAGAGACTCATTTCTATAATATGGGACACGGCTATCATACTGTCACATCTTCTATTTCCTTCTTAAAAGTTTTTCCAACAGTAATTACAAATCCAGATTTTAATGTGAAGTGTCCCATTTCAAAATCTTGGCACATGTGTATGTAGATTTATTCATTTGATTATTTTCATGGAGGAAAGGGAGGCACCACATGCCACGTTAGATGTATCTGCAGTACGGAGCCTGCTTGCCGACTGTGAGTTTGCAAGCCTACATCAAAATATTGTCCTCTTTGGATTCTTTCCTAAAAGCCCAAGTTGGTTAGTCACTTCTTCAGCTGTTCTGCAGAAGCAGCGAGGCTGACCTCCAAGATAAGATTTTGTGTGCTATTTGGTGTGTTTGTGAGTCCTTACCTAGACTGGGAGAGGAGAGAGCCCTCACCTTTTGATTGCATTCCAGTGTAACACATAGTGGGCACCCTGTGAATACTCTACATTAATAACATCTTGAATGAATAAATGAATCTAAGGGAATGTAGCTGATGTTGAGTGGACATGATCTAATTAGAGAACAAATAGGCTTTGATTTGGTAACAAAATATGGGAAGAAGAAATTTCCTGGTTGGACCCCTTAGAAAGGAGCACAGGATACTGCCCTGAGTTCTTCATTTCACAAGTGTGTGTTAAAGGCCTAAAGTGAATCAAGCAGTCTTCTAGACACTGGGGATTAAAAAAAAAAAAAAAAAGACGAAAAATTCTTAGTGGAAGTGGACAAATAAGAAAGACAACAATAAAAGCAAGTCACATTTTCAGTCTTTATGATGTGTGATTTAGAGAACAGTAAGATGGGTGTTGAGAATGTGGGGCATGGGGACCTGTGAGAATTTAAACAAGCTGGTTGTGTTAAGCCTTTGTGAACAGGAGACATTTCAGCAAAATACTGGAAGAATGGGCTAGGTGAGCCAGCCAAGTGGATATGGAGAGGAAGAATATTCCAGGCAGATAGAAAAGCAAGTTCAGGCTGAGCTCTGTGCCTCGTGCCTATAATCCTAGCACTCTGGAAGACCAGGTGGATTGCTTGAGCTCCTGAGGGTGAGACCAATCTGAGCAAGAGTGAGGCTCTGTCTCTATTAAAAGGGCAAAATACTAGCCAAGCATTGTGGCAGGCACCTATAGTCCCAGCTACTCTGGAGGCTGAGGCAGGAGGGTCACTTGAGCCCCGGGGTTTGAGGTTGCTGTGAGCTATGATGACTCCATGGCACTCTACCCATGGCAATAGAGTGAGAGTCTATCTAGGAAAAAAAAAAGAAAGAAAGAAAGAAAAGAAAAAGAACAAATTCAAATTCTGAGGCAAATGGATGTCTGTTGAAGGGACAGCAAGGTAGCCAGGGTGGCTAGAGAGGAGAGAGGGAGACAGGGAGGGCATGAGGTCAGAAACGTGATAGGACCAGAGGAAGAGGGTGTGAAGCTCTCTTAAGACTCATTTTGTTCACTTTTGGGATCTGACATATTTTAATGCAACCATTCTGCAGACTCTATTGACGCCAGACTGAATGGAGACAAGAGTGGCCCAGGATGAACATTGGTCACAGTGGAGACAATGCAGGAAAAGATGATAGCGCCTTGGGCCAAGGTCACAGTCGCAGAGGTAAAGAGACTGCTAGAGACCGGGGATTCCCAACTCATTAGGGTCCTAAAATAAGTTAAGATCACATTGCTTGCAGAGCATTAGTGTTGATAGTGTGGCAACCTGACCAGTCAGCTCAGCTCACCTATCCCTCCTTTGAGATCCTTCTAATTTTGGCACCCCCAGTACAGTAATGACCCGGCCTAATCACTTGCTTGTCAGCATTGCAGACTATGAAGAGCATGGGAGATTTTTCTGATTTCCTCCAATAATGTATTCTCCATACTGGAGTCAGGATGATCTTTTCATAATGCAAATCTGATTATGCTCTCCCTGTTTAAAACAGCTTAATATCCTCTCATTTCATATAGGATAAAACAAAATTCCATATCATGGCCCACAGTACACGTTTTGATCTGGATTCCCACTATGGTGCCAAACCTTCACAGCCTGTGCTCTAGCAAAGCTGTCCATCTACTTCCTTTTATGTACCAAGCTCCCCTCACACCGGGGGTTTGCTCATCTTATTCCTTCTGCCTGGGCTTTTTTCCACTCCCTTCTCCACCTAGTTAATTTCTTGACAGCCTGTCGTATTAGCTCAGTGCTCTAAGTGTCTCTCCCTCCGGGACTCCTTCTCTGAGATTTCTGACAACCATGTATTCCCCGACTGTAGGCTCTGGGAACACCTGCCCCTCTTCCTCATTGCATAGATATCAAAGTTTTTGATAGTTTTGTGGGATTATTTCATTAATGTCACCTCCTTCTCCCACCCACTCCCCAACTAGACTGTAAGCACCTTGGAAGTAGGGACCATGTCTGCTTCTTTTCATCATTTATTCTCAGTATTTTGCACAATGTCTAGAGCATGTACGTGGGAAGGATGGATGGAGGGATGGATGGAGAGATGGATGGATGGATAGTTGGGTGAATGGATGGATGAGTGAATGTATAATCTGACTGGCTTAGAACAGAAGCATTATTCATCCTGGCACTTCTCACCATTGAGTGCAATTTGTATTCTTGGAAGCATGAATAGAAAACAATTGCCAGTGTTGATTGTCCCAAATGTGCTCTGTAAAGCTGGGCTACAAAGGCGGCCGTTTTGCCCTGTCTGGGGGATAAATAGGCATAGTTTGAGTAATGGCAATTAGAGCCAGAATTCAACTGGTGAATCACATTGACCACCACTTGAGTAAACCGATGGATTGTAATTATGTCTATTCCTCATTTGGAAGCCTGGGGAATAATGCTTTTGTTTGCCTGTGTTTTCTCCCTGGCACAGTCTGGGAGCCCAGAATGAAAAGATTATTATCTTTCACCAGCATCTCATGTTCTTTGATTTTCATCAAGCTTTGCACATTTTCACATTCAGAAAGTGAAAAATGATTTACATCCAAGATAGTTTCAATGACATTTTTGTAACTGGTTGCCCTTAAAAGCATTTTATACCAGAGCTTTAAGTAAAGGCAAAGTGTATACTTTGTAAAAATTCAATAAAGCAAGAATGCATTATTTCTTTTTTCTTCTGAAAACAAGTGATGCCATTGCACACATTCTGAGGCACATTATTCTACACACACTAAGACCATCGTATTATTTAAAAGGGCTAAAACGAGATTCCACCATAAATCTTACAACTTTGAAAAAAATCTGTCGATGTTTGATTACCCAATTGAGGAATGATATCTTCTTTTTTAAGCACTCCTCATAAATCCTACCTCTTAATTTTTCCTATAAACAGACTGGTGTGTTTTGCTATCAGGCAATTTAAATATATATTTTTATGGGACTTTGGGTCATTACAGAGAGCAGGCTGATAAACTGCAAAGGCAGTGGATGCTGATAAACCTTAGAACAATAAATATAAGAACAAAGGGAGAAGAAAATAACGTGTCTCTGCTAAAGGGGAAGATTCCGCCGAATACTGATGAGGGAGGTGGTCTGGGAGTTGTTGGGAAAACCTCTAAGCATGCAGCTAAATGCAACCGCAGCAAAGGGCAGGAGAAGCCGAGACGGCGCGGCTGGGGAAGGACAACACACGCCAGACTCGGCATCGTCAATCTAAGCTCAAGTATTACTGTCACCCAAAGGATTGTTCTCTACACTCTTCCTCGTCAAGGGAGGTGCAGAAGGATGCGTTTAACGCTGAAATTGTGTAGTGCAGAGGCAGCTACAGGAATTTAGTGATCCGAGGTTGGTAAGGAGGAAAAAAGTGAGCTCCACAGCCCGGCTAGTTGCTGCACACTGCAATGGGTGTCCCTGCCCTTTCCTTTCAGCTGGGTCAGTGGGAGTTAAATAAACAAGAGCTAGCATGGAGTGCGTGTAAAACTGAACCCTGGGCCACTTGGGCCAGACTCGATGGCGATTTCCAGGGTCCAGAAAACTCTCAGATTTCTACCCTGTCAAATTATCCGGTTTCTTCTCAGGGGATACTTGGCTGTTTCTTTTCACAAGTATATCTGATTTTTTAAAATCTGTGTATTATATCCATGTATAAGAAATAAACTAGTAGACCTATTTATATGCATTTGCTCAAGTGGACCCTTCACTGAAATACCTTCCTTTCCTACCTTTAATTCTGTTCATCCTCAATCTCCAAGATAATTTAGAAATGAAAAATTATAAAATGCAAAAAGGTAAAAATGGAAGACAACTCCAGAAGTTGTATGCACCCGGTCACCTGGGTCTACTGCTTATATGCATACATACGTATGTATATAAACACACATGTATATGAAATCACAGAATAGTCTCTGTGTATAGTCTTTGCATATATTCTGTGTGTATGTGTATCCTCCTGTCCCTTTAGATTACTCTTATTCAAACACAGACCTCCTGAAACTTCGTGTGAGCCCAAGGTCACAAGAAAATGCAAATTAAGAGAGTTTTTAATCTCTGAATTTTCCCTACTTACAGGGTTAGTTCTTTCAATATAAAAAGTAAATTGGTTCTATTTAGTTTGATTTATTTTTGATAAAGAATAATCAGTCAGAGTTGGTTGTTACTGACACTCTGATATCCTTTCTGTGCTTACAAATTGATCTTCTGATGAGTTGGTACAAAACTTCTCCAAATCGTTCTGGCAACATTACCCTGTTCACTGTGCACACTGAGGTTGGCAGTGCTACACTCTGCTCCACACACCAGGGTGCAAAGTAAAAGATTTGGCTGTTGCACTGGGTGTCATGTCTACATGGAGCCAGGGTCATCTGCAGGTGACCATAAATGTCCCTTTCTGGAGACATTTAACACATAACCTTTTTTAGAGTCTTCACAGTGTCTTTATGGTTTGCAGATATCAATATTTTGCAAAAATGAAGTCTATAATGGAGGAGGATCACTTTGTGCTCAGTGCGCACATCATAAACAGTTGTTCTTTGACTACCGGAGGAGGTTAGGAACAGACCCTCCATGCAGTCAAAAATCAGTGTATAACTTTTGATTCCTCCAAGACTCTGACTACAAATGACCTGCTCTTGACTAAAAGCATTACCAGTTACACAAACAGTTGGTTAACACATAATTTGTAAGTTACAAATATATGTATTATATATTGTATTCTTATAAAAAAAAACAGAGAAGAGAAACTTAAGAAAATCATAAGAGAGAAAATAGATTGACTCTTCACCAAGCAGAAGGGGAGAGACCATTATGAAGACCTACATCCTCATTGCCTTTATACTGAGTAGACTGAGCAAGAGGAGGAGGAAGAGGGGGTGCTCTTGCTGTCTCCTGGGAGGCAGGGGCAGAAGAAAATCCATACCTAAGTTGACCTGCACAGTTCAAACCAGTGTTGTTCAAGGGTCATCTGTATGAGACAAATTGAAAATAACCTATAGTTGTCTGGGTGCCCATTGCTCAATGCTTAGAGTGCTGGCCCAGTGTACTGGGATGGTGGGTTGGAACCTGGCCTGGGTCTCCTCAACAACAACAAAAAAAGACTGGCTTGGATCCCATAGTGGGCACAGCACCAGCCAAGTATACAGAGGGTGGCAGGTTCGAACCTGGCCTAGGCCAGCTAAACAACAATGACAACTGCAGCAAAAAATAGCCAGGTGTTGTGGTGGGTGTCTGCAGTCCCAGTTACTTGGGAGGCTGAGGCAAGAGAATCTCTTAAGCCCAAGAGTTAGAGGTTGCTTTGAGCTGTGACACTATAGCACTCTACTGAGGGTGATAAAGTGAGACTCTGTCTCAAAAAGAAAAAAAAAAAGGAAAATAGTCTGTAGAATTTTGATAACATTAAATTCATTATTGATTTCTTATGCAAAGATATTTACTTCACCTGAAAGTAATTTTTTTTTTTTTTTTTGTAGAGACAGAGTCTCACTCTATTACCCTCAGTACAGTGCTGTGGCATCACACAACTCACAGCAACCTCCAAATCCTGGGCTTAGGGGATTCTCTTGCCTCAGCCTCCCAAGTAGCTGGCACTACAGGTGCCCACCACAGCTCCTGGCTATTTTTTGTTGCAGTTTGGCTAGGGCCAGGTTCGAACCCGCCACCCTCAGTATATGAGGCCAGTATCCTACTCGCTGAGCCACAGTTGCCACCCAAGTAAATTTTAAAGGTTTAATTTTTTTATAAAATCTTTAAGTGTTATAAGATATACCCTGAGATAATGTGTTAACATAGAGGTTTATTCAGACTTTTAATTTGAACTAGAATGTAATTTATTTATTTATTTATCTTTATTAAATCATAGCTGTGTACATTAATACAATCATGGGGTACAATGTGCTGGTTTTATATACAATTTGAAATCTCTTCATCCAACTGGTTAACATAGCCTTCATGGCATTTTCTTAGTTATTGTGTTAAGACATTCATATGAATATAGAATGTATTCTTAACGTTCACTGTGTATGGTACTGTCCTTCTAAACTCTTACAAGTGATTGACCCCAAAGTGTTCTCAGCTCCAGCTTTGTGAAGCAAAGGCGCTAAATGATACCACGTGAACCCAGAGTGATAAACTAGAGCACACCTCTTTGAAAATTCAAAGGGTGGTTCCTAAGAGTTTTATCTGACATTAGAGGAGGCATGTCCCAATCTGAAAGCAGACCTTTTGATCTTTAAACAGTAGCTATGAAATAAGATGGAACATATCCCTTACCAACTTGGAAAAATGTATTTTTATTCTGATGTGTGACGGTGCTTTCCAAGGTTTCATTTCATACTAGGCTCTGGCAATATCTCCTGAGTTGAATTAGCATGGTCATTAATTTCATTGATAGCAAATACTATTTTTTTAGGGTTTGCGTTTGAATTTAAGGTAAAATACGAAAGAAATTTCTTCCCCTTACAGACATCACTCCCAATGTGTCTGCACATTTTCTGACATTAGAATTGTAAATTATACACTTGGAGAATGTTATTAAAGAGTCATTTAAGTGTATAACATATTAATATTAAAAATTCTAATAGTTCAGGATGCATTACTTCCTGAACTAAATTAAATAAATCCTATTCAAATCTTATTTTATTTAGCAAGTAGATCCACAGAAAGAGAGCATTATGTAGTCTGGTTACTGGGATCGAACCCAGATGTGATAGTTGTGCAGCTGTTTCCTTGGGTGAATTTCTTTCTCTTTCTTAGCCTCAGTTCCTTCCTCTGTAAAGCGTGAGAAATCTAAGCATTTTCCATATGATAAACTGTATGGAATGTTGGAATAACTGTATGGAATAGTTGCACATATTAGATTCTCAGTAAAAATGAATGGCTAATTGTGTGCCATCTCCTCCTCTGTTAATCTTCAGTTGCCCTTTGTTTCTACACATTTTCTTTCAATTTACTCTCTGTGTACTGGTTTGAGGCCTTTGACCTACAGTACAAATTAGATTACTGTTTTTAACTATGCAATTTACTACATTACCAATATTTAATCGGTACTATTTAATTTAGTAGTTACTAAATGAAAGGAAGTTACTCCCTTCCTTAAAATGTCTAAGTTATGATAGTCAATGATTATTTATTGAACTCAAGATTAGCCATTGAAAATTAAACGGGCTCAGCGCCTGTGGCTCAATCGGCTAAGGCACCAGCCACGTACACCTAAGGTGGCGGGTTCGATCCCCAGCCCAGGCCCACCAAACAACAATGATGGCTGCAACCAAAAAATGGCCGGGTGTTGTGGTGGGCGCCTGTGGTCCCAGCTAC
>CAUYQV010176341.1:0-51645 GCA_963574575.1 Galagoides demidoff | reverse complement strand
TTACAAATTCAAGAACTGCTTGTCTTGGTGCCTGTGGCTCAAGTAGCTAAGGTGTCAGCCACATATGCCTAAGGTGGTGGGTTCGAATCTAGCCTAAGACCGCCAAGCAACAACGACGGCTGCAACCAAAAAATAGCCAGGCGTTGTGGTGGGCACCTGTGGTCCCAGCTACTTGGGAGGCAGAGGCAAGAGACTCGCTTGAGCCCAGGGGTTGGAGGTTGCTGTGAGCTTTGATGCCACCGCACTACCCAGGGAGACAGCTTGAGGCTCTGTCTCAAAAAAAAAAAAAAAAAGAACTGCTTGACTATAGTCAAACAGGATGCTCATTCCACAGTTTCAAAACCTTTCAGAAATGAACATGTTATTCCCATAGGTTTTATTTTTCCCTGCATTCTGGAACTGTTTTCATTTTCCTTTTTTAAAAATTTAATCTATATTGATTGCCTAACAAGAATTAGCTAGTTACATAAGAAAATACCTTTAAGCGATTTGTTCTAAAACCTGCTTTCTGGGCTTTAAATTATTTGAGGAACCCCTTGGTCTGGGAGTTATGGCTCAGCAGTGGCGCTTTGAGAGTCTGGGTTTGACTTCCAGCCCCACCCTGCGAGCAGCCAGTGAGGCCCTAGGCACATCTGAGCACATAATGAACACACTCTGATGGTGGCAGCTGTAATGATGACATCGTGGGCCTTTCCTGTCCTCTCTTGGTTGTTGCCTAATAGGGTTGTCTTGGTACCTAACCTCTGCCTGAGAATTCACAACACTGGGTTTGTAAATGGCTTCCAACTAATGTTATAGATTCCATAGGTGGTAGCTCATGGCCCGCCCCTCAGAACAACCTAAGAAATGCACACAGGAGAGGAAGGCGCCATCTTCCTGCTTATCAGCTGTGTCACAGAATGCCTACCTTCGTGGTTCAGAAGGGGCCTATAGCATCAAGAGTCCGAGGCCAGTTACGGTCAAGAGAAGAAGCACCTCCCCCAAGTAAAGCGTGACAGCAGGAAAGGGCAGCTGTAGGGTGTGGCTAGTCACTTAACTCCTCTGGGTTTTCATATCTTCATTTACAAATCAAGAGCGGTAGACTGGGAGGTCTCTAAGGCTTCTCGTGACCCTAATATTCTATACTTCTACAAATTTTAACCAAGTGCCCTCTAGCTACCTCCCAGGCATATGACATCCCACTGTCTCTCCTGCCCTCCTTTTTCCCACCTGCAAATGTCACTGATGGAGGGCTCCCTTCTTCCAGTTCTTGCTGTCTTCCTCCCAATTGGTCTCTAATAGATTAATTCATATTAAAATATTAATAGCTGACTAGGGTAACAGGTTTGATCCCAGAGAAATTTGCATTTTTACAGAGGTTGCTGTCTGGGTCTTGCTTTCTGCCTCCCAAGTCATCTCTGATAGACTAATTCTTAAGAACTATTAATGGCTGACTAGTTCAATGGATTTTTAATCTAAGAGAAATTTTCATTTCTAAAGAAAACCCTGGGAAAGAACTAAGATTTCTGAATCCAAGGAGGTCATGGTGGAGGTGTCGGGCACCGCGGGGCAGGACTCCATCCCACCCTGGATATGGGCATCACCTTCCGTACAAGGTCTAGATCCCCCCAGCTGGTCAGGACAGCCAGATCATACCTGACCTCCCAGTGTGGGTGCCGGAGGAAGTGTTGTCACCTTAAGCCTTAGTGGCTGTGGCTGTGGTTGCTGCCCTCAGGGCTGACACAGAGGGGAGGGTAAGACAGTTTTTCAGGAAGTCCCCACCCCATTGCTATACACAGGAGTTTCTGTCTTTTAAAGACCTGTCCCACACTGAGATAATCAGGGGCCATGACTGACTTATAGGTGTACATCAATACAGCAAATGACTTATCGAAATATAATTTAACAATTGTGATTTCAAAAGGAAAGAGTAAGCATCCTGGGTAATCTAAATGCACCCTATGCCAAAACCCAGCTTGCAGTTTCCTTTTATTAATGCCATTTGAAATTCAGGCGTGTGGGAATCACAGGCCTTCTTTGACACCAGTT
This sequence comes from Galagoides demidoff, assembly GCA_963574575.1. Taxonomy (NCBI): domain Eukaryota; kingdom Metazoa; phylum Chordata; class Mammalia; order Primates; family Galagidae; genus Galagoides; species Galagoides demidoff. The sequence goes on along the minus strand of CAUYQV010176341.1, from coordinate 49,617 downwards.
GATTTTATGTTTTTTTCCACGTCCAACAATACTATACTGGTATCTAGGTTTCCATAGACATTGAACAATCTTTCCAAGGCCTGGAAAGGAAATGATCTACCCAGAGTCATGCAGTTAGATTAAAGGGAGAGATAAGCCCAAATTCTCTGCCCTTCAAATCTCTGTTCCCTTCCCCAGACCCTCTTCCCTATGGCTCTTTAGCAATCTAATGAGTAAATCACCCACATACTAAGCCAAGAACATTTAGGCTCTGAAGTCTTCTCTCCTAAGACACTCCTTAAAGGACAAAATGCAGACAATTGTACCCCACACTTTGGCCTCACACATGTTCTCTGGACTTCTTGGAAGATTCAAAGAATTAATGGATTCAGGGCTTATGAAAGGTGAGCGTTTTGTAATTCCCCTTAGCGTGTCCAAGGTCAAGGCTGGCACTGGCCCTGCCTCATTTGGTTCTTGCAGCAGCAGGTGGAGGCCAATCGTATATTCTACCCCATGGCACACATGACATGAGGGTCATATCATAGTAAGACCCCCTTCAGTGTCTGGGAGGTTCAAGGGGGAGTGAGTGAGCCCCAAATCTTATTCAAAGAAAACCTGGACCCCTTTCTCTCTTAAAACTCACCTCCTTGCCTGGTGGCCACCTTTCAGCCCAGCAGTTCTGCCTGGGGACTCAAAACCACATGACACTATGGTACATACGGCAGGGGTACATGTCAAATCTATTGAGAGTAGAGTATAAATGTCTTAACACAATAATTAAGTAAGTAAGGCGAAGGCTATGTTAACCAGTTTGATGTAAGCATTCCAAATTGCATATAAAATCAGCACATTGTACCCTACAAATGCATTAATGTACACAGTTACAATTTAATAAAAAAATTATTAAGAGGAAAAAAAAAGAAAACGAAAAGATCAGCCTGCTCCCCAGCAACTTGAAACACTGCAGGGAGCTTAGAAAGAATCCCCACATGCAGAAGGGTATCTGGGGAAGACGACAGGAATTCTGTCTTCCCTTTTCCAAACTGAGGTGCTGGACTTGCCAAGGTTCACAGGATGCACCTGTGTGTAAAACCATTTTCTGAAATCAAAAGCATCTTAATTATGTCTTTCAGCCCGGAACGAACAAGAAGAACAAGAAGAGAAAAGAGAGATCAAGAGGAGGCTAACCCGAAAGGTGAGATGGCTCTCCACACAAGGGCTGGGCAACAGGGGTGGGCTCCCACCATTCCCTTGCCCTCTGCTGGCCTCAGTGGCCTCACAGGTACCTGGCCCCGGGGTACCACATCTTAGATGTCAGAGGGCGCAGCTGTCTTGCTCTGCAAAACCTCTCCAAAGGCTGGTGCTCAGCCTAGCTTTATGACTCCAGTCTGGTTGGTGACATTCAGTGTTGCTTGACTTTATGATGTTCACCTACCCCAAACAACTTGATGGTCATTGCATTATATTTTCAATTACACTGAGCATTTAAAGAAAAAAAAAAAAACTTGGCTCGGTGCCTGTAGCTCAGCAGCTAGGGTGCCAGCCACATATACAGGAGCTGACGGGTTCAAATCCAGCCCAGGCCTGCCAAACAACGACAACTCCAACCAAAAAATAGCCAGATGTTGTGGCGGGCACCTGCAGTCCCAGCTACTTGGGAGGCTGAGGCAAGAGAATCATTTAAGTCCAAGAGCTTGAGGTTGCTGTGAGCTGTGACGCCACAGTACCCTGGGGAACATAGTGAGACTGTGTGTCAAAAAAAAAAAACTTCACCATTACTGTTAAGCAATCAGAAATTCCTTGTCAAAATCAGTAGTTCAAGTATAATACAGTTCTTTCCTGTGCTCCTGAGCAAGTGTGGATTTTCCTTGCTTCCTTGATATTGTTCTTTCTTTATTAATTAAGAACTGTTTGACTTGATTATTTGAATTGCTGCATTAGGGGCCCAAAGTACTGATGAATTTAATGAAAAAATGTTTGAAAAGCACATCAAATCATAAAACTAGATTTTTGTATATATTTTTAGCCCCCAAAATGGACGGTTCAGCAATGTTCCATAGACCCACATGCATCTTGTTCTACTTGAGTGGCCTCTGTAATAATAAAGTCATAATTGAGGCTATTCTTGGATGATGTTGAAAAGTTTAATTAATTGATGACACACAAGACATAATACTATCTCCTGTCTGACTAAGTCAAAGTGTTTTTAATCAGCCTCCTACAGTGACCATCTTCAAAGATACTCAAATGTTAGAGGCAGTTAAGAGATCCATTAAAATTAATTTTAAAAAGGTTTATTAATGGATTTTGCTCCCTGGAAGTATTGTACAAAGGAAGAAATTTAGAGATTCTGAAGTAGCATATCAATTATTAAGGTGATGATTTGTATTTCGCAACCCTTTCTCTCCCTAAGAGTGACCCAAACACTTGGTGACAAGCCGAATGCCAACCCAATTAAAAGGAGTCAGATAAACAAGTACCTAGATGGGTCAGGTGACTGGCTTCCACCCTGGTGGGGACCAGGATTGATGAATGACCTCACCAGCCAGTTTCTATCATCCCAGGCAGGGTCTGAGCTTTGACATCCTTAAGACCACTTAGTTTTTGGATGCAAGGTATATTTTTTCCCAAGACTGAGTAGTGAGAGGGCCAAGGGAGGTGCATTTGTTTGTTCTACTTGTGACCTTGAAGTGACCGAGATATGAAAAAGACGCTGGTGTTGAGCATCGGGTGCACGCTACTAGTCTCAGGTACTCAACAGGCTAAGGTAGGAGGATCACTTGAGCCCAGGAGTTTGAGGTTGCTGTGAGCTGTGATGCCAGCACTGCCCAGCTTGGGTAACATAGCTAAGACTCTGTCTATAAAAGAATTTTTTTAATTAGGAAAAAAGAAGACTCTGGTAATCACCCCTCATTTCTGATACAGAGAGGTCCAGACATTCAGAAAAATATTTAAATCAGATTTTCATCAAATTCTTTAGAACTGTTTGCTTGGACCCCGAAATTCTCCAGAATTTTAATTTAAGATGGCTTGCTAAAAGATAGTCATCAAAATATGTGGACATTTATTTAATTCTCATTTCTTAAAAAGGTTCATATGATTTCACGCAGAAAAACTTGACCGATTGCATAATTTGGCATAATTTGTTCCCACGCCATTCTCCCTAGGTGGGTAACACTACAGAGAGTTACCCCTAATTTTTGCAGGTCCACAAGATAAGTGAATTGCCTCTTTTCCCTTGACACCTCTCCTCCCTTCTCCCAGGGAAATGGCCTGGGAATTTTAGCATTTGCTGTCTCCTGGGACTGGCTTGGGGAATTAGAAATAGTGAACTTGAGCAGCAGATAACTGCATTTAAGGGGGCAACAGAACAAGAGAGTGTGTTCTATTGGCAGAGATGCTGCGCCTGTGGCAGGTAGGAAATCCACATCACTTCCTGGCCCTGAGCAAGGGATTTTCTTCTGGAGCCTTTATCGCACCAAGACCAGACGCCAGGGACGGTGGCTGCTTTTCAGTTACTTACCCTCAACCCAAGGATTTCCTCAATAAAGTTCTATTTAATTTCAATGCACAAGTGAGAACAATGAAAAATATAATAGCTGGGGCTGATAGCAACACACCAGTTATTTTCTTCAGCCAAATGGAGACAATCTAAAAATTATATGCTTTGTCTTTGAAAAACATGTCTGCCTCCCCCTCTGAAAAGAAATGCTAGTAAGCTAAAGGATGGATGGATGGATACATGGATGGGAAGAAAGAAGGAACGAAATCTCCTTGGGCTCAGGTTATATTAATAGAATTTGGGTCTTGATGAATTCACTCTTTTTCTTGACTAGTTGTTCACACATGATTTTGCTGTCATGGACTGATACAAACGCTGCCACCCCATCGAGCCTATCAACTTGAGAAATGGATTTGGGCCACAAAGATTAGTTTTGTAGTATCCAAGAGGGACCTCAGGTTCTGGGCACCCTCAGGGCTATAGCCGGCCCCAGGCCACAGGGACATCTGAGCCCCATGTGGTCATGGGGACAGGCTCCAGGTCACAGAGGAGGGCGCTGGGGGCTATCTGTCAGTGTTGGGGTCCACATACCACCTCAGAAGGCAGAGGCAGCAGCCTGTTCTGTCCTTACTCATTCCTCTGAGCACTTGGGCACAGTGCCTTCTTGATTTAGAGACCCCACCAGGGATCAGGCTTGCAAAACAGTCCCTGACCTGCAGAGCTTACGTTTAGTTTTCTGTTTACTCCAGACGCTCCAGACAGGCTATTAGTAAAATCCAGTTCATGATTGCTAGGAAAAGAAATTTGAAAGTCAGAGTGTAACAACCTTCCTGGACACCATAGTGAAAGTAATACTGTCTGCTCAGTACCGAGAGGTAAACCCTGTTAGTCCTGAGGGATACAAGCTGGAGAGGAGTGTGGGAATCTGTTCCTCTGGTGCAAACATGGTGAACATTAAGTGTTTTGTGTATTTTAATCATAGTACAAAATCTCCCTGCACTCACATTTTGGAGAACATGCTTTGGAGTCAGGATGACCACCATTTTTGTTTGCAACTACCCCAACTACACAGCCTTGGTACCCTGTGGTTTCCTGCACTAGGCTTGCGGTAATGCCACAATGTCCTACTCTGGGAAAACCAAGGCTGCTTCAGGATAGACTGGAACCTTATAAAGGGGGAGCTACATGTGGTCTAGGTACTACAGCCCTCCAAGCTTCTGATCCCCGGATCTTCCCAACCCTTGGCCAAGAGGGAGCTGCAGGCCTGCCTTGGCCTGTACAGGGCCACCCTAACAGTACCCGTGACCACTCTGATCCTACCCAACAGTCATCTAATTATGCTCTGCCAGTATGATAGCAAGTTGAGACATTCTAGCCACCTGGCAGGGTGTTTCAGACTCACTTGTATGTGTTTGTTTTATAGGCCTAGATGGTAAGATTCTGACTATATCTTCTGTTAATAAAATTAAACCTAGTCTAGGGCTCAGAGGGAAAATTGCTTTTAAATAACATTGGTTGAACATGAATTGACAGCATCCTAAAGAGAGCAACTGTGTTGCTCCAGGAGAAATAAACCTGGTGACAGGGAGAGATAATAGAAGTGCCAGGCTTATGTTATTAAAGCACCACGGCAGGGTGCTCCTGGGTAGTATCAGGAGATGGAAAAATAAGTATGGACCCCCCCCCAGCTTGTTTTTCCCCCTATTCCTGCAGTCCTTGACCACAGAGCCATCCAAAGGGCTGATTCTGAGTCTTCCTTGGCAGACATATGGCCTTGGTCTGTCCTTACTCAGCTCTGTGTTTATTGACTGGCCTTTCCCTTGAACTTCTCAAGGAGCCATCAGCAGCATTCACCCTGACCTCATAAATCATACAGTCCCATCCCTGCGTACCCTAGTATCTGCCTGCTGTTTGTACATGTACTTTTTTAGGTCTAAAACACACAAAAAAAATTGTTACAAACCCATCATGCAGAGAGCATGAAATGTGGCACACAGACATAGAATCAAACAAAATCATCCTATAACATTCCCATCACCTGGTAGGAACAGGACGGACAGGGAAAAATCCACAGCAGGCACCTCCAGCCACACAGAAGCTTCTGGTAAAGACTGAGACACAGCGATGCTGTAAAGGAGAAGCCTGGCCATCCTTCTGCATAGGCCTGGGGGAACGCAAGGGGTAACCAATGTCTCTCTTAGAGGTCTAGAAAGGTCCCAGTTCCAGGAATCGGAAGCCCTGGGTCCCCCTCGGGCCCTGCCCCTCACATGCTATGTGATGTGTCAGGCGCTTCTCTGGACCTTATCATCCATACCCACAAATTCACTGACAGAATTGAGTGATTGAGACCCCTCTGGCTGACTGGGTCTGTCTCTCTCCCTCCCTGCAGCTCAGTCAGAGGCCCACAGTGGAAGAGCTTCGGGAAAGGAAGATCCTCATTCGCTTCAGTGACTACGTGGAGGTGGCTGACGCTCAGGACTATGACCGCAGGGCCGACAAGCCCTGGACCCGCCTAACCGCTGCTGACAAAGTAAGTGTCGGGGGGAGGGGAGCATGTCGCCCTGGGGTTCCTCGTGTGGCCTGCCACTGGGGTGCTCTTGAGGTGACCAGCTGCAAGTCCTCAGAACTCGGTCCCCATGATGGAGTCCAGCAGTATACAGAGAGGCCACTGAACCCGAGAAGGCACAGTGCGGGTCATCCTGTTCCTGGAAGGAAAATTAGTAGCCATGGAGGCTGTGCCCAGGGAACAGAGTGGCACCAGAATAGCCACACACAGGTGGAGGGCGCCAAGCTTATCACTTGTGCCTTCGTGTAGGGCATACTGTCCTTGGAACCCAGCAGGCGATTCATGGAATCCAAAGAAGACAAAGTAACTGTGTTGGCCTTTCTTGTAATCTAATAGAAGAAAAGGGCACAAATCCCAGAGACATCACATAGCTGTCTCACTGCACTAGACCCTCATCAATTTAGAAAGCAGAATAATAATAATCTGACCTTGAGTTTGTTTCTAAGAAATGCCATGATGCAAATGAGAAGTCATCCTTATCTATGAGACCATGTATCAGAATGAAGCTTTATCCGGTCACCATGAGAAATTGGAGGGCTCAGGGCCTTTATGCAAGTCCAGCCTAGAATAATGATCGTGTCCAATGCATGCATGACAACCTCCTCCTAAAGGGTCCTGCCTTCACCCAGGCCATTTTGGGAGCCAATGGTATCTTTGTACATGACGTGGCAGGGGGTCATCTGCAGCCCACACTGGCTGAATTGTCACCCAGCCTGGATCAAAGAATTGCAGGAAGCAAGCATGCAGGGATGCTGCTATACTTGGGTGGGCTGACATGAGCAGAGGCAGGTAGACGTCTCCCAGAAATGGCCCCTTCTCTGATGGGTCAGTTCACAGTTCACGACATGCAGAAGTCTGTGCCCTCCTCTGTCAACACAGAATTCATAGCTTTCCTGTATAGAAATTTGTGGGGAGCAACTCTGGGACCTGGCACCGCCATGCACAAGGCAGGCGGACAAACCCAGCCTCCTGGAAGTGTGTCTTCAAAACATAAAGAGAGCAAGAGGCCTGGGCTCACATTCTCTTCTGTTTACACTCTCACTGCAGCGTGCTTGCAAGGATGAGGGTGATAACAGGTGCACAAGGAAAGTACAGGCTGTCTCTGCTTGCATGTTTAAGTTCTGTGTGGCTCTTAGGTAGAAAACATATCCATCTCCTTGGTAGCTGTTGGGGACAGGAGAACAGGAAGTGGTACCCTGCAGCTCCAAGGCAGATAACCAGGCACTTAAACTCTAGGGGGCCTTCCTTTTCTGGGGAGAGCCACTCTGATCCTACCTGAACACTTTTCTATCCTTAAACTCCTGGAGTCTTTATTTTCCCAGCAAAGTAAATCTCCACTGATGGAGCCTTTGCAAAAGGGCGTGTCCTGGCAGTTTCTGTCCCCAGGAAGGAAGGAGTGAGGCAGTCTCTAGCCCTGGCTTTCCTCTCTGCAGGGCCCTCCTCCTCCCTGTCCCACCCACCGTGTCCTCACCCCCTCCCTTTGCTGTCCAATTACCCTGACGTGCCCCTCCCCTCGGCACAGGCACATCTGTAGGCCGTGTTGTAAGAGTGGATCTCGGAATATGTGAGGTCATTCAAAACACATCCCAGATGGTGAAATTCCCCATGAAAGTCAGTGAGGTTGTAAAAGAACAAAGGCAAAGAGGAAGGCGGTGGAGCTGGCTGTTGGTTGTGGAATTTGATCCGCCCTTTCTAGAAGTATCAGTGCCTCTGTCCCTGAGAAAGGCGAGAGGCTGACGTGAAGGTGTGCTGGGCAAGTCCCCATGGAGCAGCTCTGGAAAGAGCAAGAAAAAGACACTTTGGGCAAGATCCTCTCATCATTTGGAATTTAGATTTAGGGAATAGGGAATCTTAGTTCACACACACACAGCACGGTGATTTTTTTTCTTCCTCCAATGAAAGAATCCATTTTAAATTTGTTTGGTTTTGTTGAAGAAAAAAAAACATACTGTTAGAAATGAAACAAAAAGGGAGCTGCTTTCTGTCTTTCTCTTGTGCATCTTTACGGGGTGCTCTTTATTCCAGGCTGCCATCCGAAAAGAGCTCAACGAATTTAAAAGCACTGAAATGGAAGTTCATGAATTGAGTAGACACTTAACAAGGTCAGTATCAGAGGTTCTTTTTTTCCTTTCCCTCTCCTCAAATTACAATACTTATCTCCAAACAAACCTGCCCTGTGTGCTGTGGGTCACAGGTGGTTTGGTGGGTACCATGGGGGAGAAGGCAAAAGATGGGTCAACAGGACGTCCCACTTCAGGTTACAGAAGTGACAAATGGCCGCAAAGAGCACTGACAGCCCAGACTCAGAGCTGCCGTAGGCAAGCCTAGTTTCCAATTCATTGAAACGAAAGATCTGAAAAGGGCCAGACTAACAACAACCCCAATGGGCTTTTATGAAAACTTAACCCAAGGACAGAAGATTGTTACCAAGTTTCAACAGGTTAGCAGAGACCAAACCTGGGCACAATACCAAATCCACATGGAACTTCCCAAGTAGGCACACTTCTGTTATTCTGTGCCATTCTCCCTAACGGTCTTGTGTAATGATATTTGGGGAAACTGGAGGCACAGAAAGATGAAAGGACTGGTATAAGGTCCCATGGCTAGTTAGCGACAGAGCCATTGACTTAATTCTCAGGACTTTCTCCTTTGGTGAGCTGTTAGAGAAACAGGGCTTACTGGGTATGCAGAGCCTGGATTAAGAGATATCAGACTGGGTTCTGCCCCTGGCTGCTGAACCCAGGTTGATGGCACATGCTGGAGGCCACCAGGACTACCTGGTTTGACCCCCAGGGTCTCCAGATGAAACTGTGCCAAAAGCAGAGGTGGATTTGGGGGAGCTACTGTGGGGATGTGCCTTTGGGGGGGGTCAGGAGCAAGGACTCTGGGGATGACAGGATTGGATCGCCCCATCCACACCTTTGCCAGCCCCTCAGTCTTGATTTAATTACTTGTTTCCCTAGGTTTCACCGACCTTAACAGTTGAATTCCTCTTGAGTGCTATGCTGTCTTCAAAACATAAATTTATAAGAACCATAAGTGCTGGTATTTATTCACTTCCCCATTACGATGTAAATCTTCTGAACTGCCTTTTTTTAAAAGAAGAGGAAGAAAAATATAAGGAAACACAATCAAGATTCTATGTGTGAAAACACGAAGATGACCGCTCAGCGATCAGAGCTGCTGGCCCCACTTCTGACACCGAAATGTGTCCCACCCCTGGCAGGGCCCAGGGCACCTGCAGCGGGGCCCTGACTGAAGACTTCCCAGCCAGTGGAGTGGTCCTCGTCCTCTTCGGCCAGGCCCAGCAGGCACTGAGAACCTCTTCCTCACAAGTGTCTAGCACCTGAGTCCAAAGAAAGCAGAGGGGATGGGTTTCCCGGGGGAGGGGGTACTGTGCAAAGAAAGCTCATTCTGGTTGGCTTTCTAGACTTGGCCCAGTGTACTGGCTCCAGATGCAGCATCTGGTTTGGGGGCCCCAGCAGAGAGTGGTACCATGAGGGAAGGGGTCTTTCTCAGCTGCTCTTGGCCCTCCCTCCCTTCTGCCAGCATCCACTCAGTGGGCAAAGGGAAGAGCCCTTTTCTAATGGGGGGTGGAGGGTCTGGGTGCCTGTTGGTCTTGGAGCATGTGTGCTATAGGTGGGGAAGGCTGGCACTGAGTGCCCATACTGTCCTCCCAGGCTGAGCTGAGCTGCTTTCCAGGAAGCAAGATCTGGTTTAAAAGGGGAAGGATATCATCTTATCAAGTTCAAATTCATTGACCCATCTCTGTTCAGAGAGTCAATGTCATGGGTGACTGGTGCACACAAACAGCCATTGCTCAGGTACTCCCTTGGTGTTTCTAAGTCTGAGCAGGAGGGCCCTGTTGAGGGCAGAAAGGCTGGGGTCAGTAACTGCTTAGCTGATGTTCTCTACATTTTCTGTGTGCACCAGGCCCAATGATTGTGTGGCTTGGGAATTGATGGTCTCTGAATATAAGACCAATGCATGCAGGCCAGAAACTATTCCTCTAAGTCTAGCTTCCCAGCCCGAGGGACTAGAATTCCAGAACCACTTGATGGCCTTCTATTCTCTTTTCTTTGCACCCAAGAGTTTCTATGGAAGAGCCCAGAGTTTAGCATGGGCCAGAATTGGACCAGCACGTGCCTGCCCCAGGTGTACCTCTCTGCTCCAGTTCATCCAGAGGGAATTCTTCCTCTTTCCCACAATGCTGGTGAGGGTGATTGGAGATGTGTCTCCAACTGTCCTACTCCTTGTCAACAAGGACACCAAGGGCAGGGTGTGCAAACCCTAAACCCTACCAAGCTTCCCACAAGGCCCACTGCAACTTTTGTTTCCCCCAACAGTGCTGGCAGGCCCAAAGTCACAGAGCCCTGCTGAGCCTCCGATAGGCTCCACAGCCAGCCCAGCCTTTCTAGGGGATGGCTCTCTCCCCACCACACATAGCCAGAATTTAGAAAGATGCCATCCTGGCCTTCCCCAAAAGAGTTAACCCATCTCCACCATGAGCCACTTGGGAGCAAGTCACTCTCAGGATGCATGTCCATCCATGAAGCCATGGGATTTTTCACAGGCCTTAATGGCACCCATGGCCAGCACTAACCCAGGGGCCAGACAGCTGCTGGTGAGACCAAGGGGAGCTCTTTGGGCAGCGCATTCAGCTGCAGCTCCCTCTCGCCACCTGGAGCCAGCGTGCCTCCGCCCAGCCCAAGGAGGACGCCTTCCTAGATCTTTTCTTTCTTTGTGGAATCAGAATAGTTGCTGCCAGGGGAGGGGAATTGTTCAGGGAAAATATGGTTGGGGTTTTAGTGTGGCTATAAACACAGTCTTCCCAAAAGGCTTATTGACGTTTGAATGTGCAAATGCTATGACGGAAGATGGAAGGCTCTTTCGTCGAATTTCTCTACGGCTGACAGGCAGGCACGTGTTCTGCGCTTCCTCTAACTGGGTGGGCTTCAGGCACACTCGATGCCCTAACATCCCCCTGGCCAGGAGTGAGTCCTAAGGGAACTCATTCTGTTGACTGGACTCCTCCCATGAAGTCCCATAGCTTCTCTGCTGGCCTTGAGAAGGGTTCTTGAGCCCTTCATATACCCTAGGAATAGAGGCACAAATGGTATCCCACCCCAGCCAGCCAGCAGCCCAGGGTTTCTGCCCAGCATGCACCAGTGTTGCAATCCACTTGTGCATGGAAGAAATTGAACACGATGTCCATTGCTCTTCCTGCAGGGCACCCTTTTCCAGAAGTCACTTGCTCCGAGTGAGAGGGGCACCTCCCATGCCACTAAAAGTCTCCCAGCTTTGGGATGGGCTACTTCAAGCCCATGTTCAGTGGCTTTACCCAGGCTCGGCAACCTCAGTGGCCTGTCAGAGGGGCCTCTGTTGTCTTTCTCCTTTCTTAAAACCTTTAGGTCTTTCTAAAGATCTATCCACATTTTTCTTTTTTGCCACATCATTATGACAGCCGAAGCAACGTTCCAAGATGACAATATGACATTAATTAGGGGGGAAAAAAAGTGAGCTTAAAATGCATCCCTTTTCTGGAAAAGCCGCAGTTTTTAAGTCAGTTTATTTTGCGTGTATAAATTCTCAGTTGAGCATTTTGTCCTTTGCAATACAGTGAGAAGAAAAATGTGAAATGTCTCAAATCAAGTGTTTCCCTCTCAAAATTAGATATCTCCCCAACCCTGTACCCTGTCCTTATCACTGATGAAAGAGATGGCCAGCGGCCTACTTGCTTTTTCAAAATGCTGATATATTCATCTCTGAAGGGCCCTCAAAGGCCTGCAAAACTTTTAAAACTTTAGCCTTTATGTCAGATTAGAGAAACCAAACAACGTGACGGTAAACGTGATGACAAGCTCCGAGTTTATTTTTCTCCTGCTTATGAACATGTATGTATATTTGCCGAATGAAAATTGTGGTGTGTTCCTTCAATGAATGGAATTTCTGGCTCTCCCTGTGCATAGCCAGTAGGCCAAGGTCACCTTAAATGACTTTTTCTCCCCATTTGTCTGTTAATCCCCAGACCGGTTGCATTTTCCAGTCGCTTCCCGGGTGTCTGTACATAGTTTGTCTCTGTATAGGAGTGAGTGTGGTGACTGTCTATCCCCTGCTCTCCCAGGTTCTAATTTAACAGATGACGGCTGTATGAGGAAGACAGTGTAAATAGAGAATACAGATGAAACTGGATCTCTGTGGCCTAGGTTTTGTACATACAGAAACTGCATGGTATTTAAATTATTGTTTGTCTCTGATGATGTATGCAGTTTCTTTAAAAACAAACCAAAAAAAAAAAGTCTAAAAAAATCTTTGACTCCTGTGTGTTTTATCCATCAGTAGCAGGAACCTCTGAAAATACTTTGTTGGGCTGGAGAAGGGGGGCTGGGGAAAAGAGATAGGTCAGCCCATCAGCAAACGGGTAGTACGAGTCAGTGGGGACACAGCACTGCCTCAGGTATCTGGTAACAGAAATACATGTTGTTGCATAGAAATTAACTTTCTAGAAGACCTTTCTATACCAGGACTTTTTTTCTTAACACTTTTGTAAGCATATCTACAATGTATTGCCCAACTGCCCTTTAAGAATCCGGGAATAATGAATATAAATTTTGTCAAATCACTAGGGCCATCTCAGTAGTATCCTATCAGACAGCCTTATAGCAGCAATGCCTTGGGGCTCTTCGGGGTGTTGCGGCCACTAACCAAAAGGTACTTTGCTTTTTTTGAGACAGAGTCTCACTGTGTCACCCTGGGTAGAGTACTGTGGCGTCACAGCTCACAGAAACCTCCAATTCTTGGGTTTAAGCAATTCTCTTGCCTCAGTCTTCCAAGTAGCTAGGACTACAGGTGCCCACCACAATGCCCAGCCATCTTTTGGTTGCAGTTGTCATTGTTGTCTCTGGCAGGCCTGGGCTGGGTTCGAACCTGCCAGCTCTGTTGTATGTGGCTGGCACCCTAGTGGCTGAGCTACAGGCACCAAGCCGGCACTTTGCTTTTTAAATATTTTATCTCCTTTCTTGAGAAGCCTGTGTCCTATAAAGCAAACAGCTTACTGTATCTATCTCTTCAGGGGTCTGGGGGAACCAGAGGGACTTCATTGCTTGCTGTCTACATTTTAGATGGGTGAGTTTGCTGGGTAACATATCCTTGGTCCAGCAATGTAGGAAGGCTCTGGGAAAGCATAACCTAGCCCCGGGCTGTTCCAATTGTACCTGGCATGGGAATCACCTGGGGATCTTGTTAAAGTGCTGACTCAGTAGATCTGGATGAGGCCTGAGCGTGGGAAGGGTCAGAGACTTCTTCCCTGGAGTCTCTGAGTGCCCCATGCACTGTGGATTTCTTTGCCGAGGAATGGCAGCAGCCATCAGCCTCCTGGAGCGGCCTTCCCAGAGTAGCAGTGGCTGTCACAGCAGGGGCAAGAGGTTTACAAAAAGGATTTTAATTTCTAGTCCAAGAGTGTCTCCCTCTCCTCCCCTTCCAGAGCTCTCTGACTTTTGGGAAGTCTCATATCCAGACCTTGACTGCAATGTTTTAGGGCAGTGAAAAGATGAGAAGAAAGAACTTTGATAGCTCCCAGGCTCTGCTGTCAAGAGGGTAGGAAACTGGCCTCTTCCTGCTATGAGGCAGCCCTTTCCCAAGGAAACAAAGGTTATGGCCACACATTCTTGGTAGGAAGCAGCAGCCTGGGGTGTCCATCCTCACATCTGTTTACACAGTGACACAGAAGTGGCAGCTCTGCTGCTACACCCAACTGGGCAAGTTGAGCCATGTCACTTAGTTTCCCTGGGCCTCGGTGTTCTCATCTGGTAAGAAGAAAGGCATGAAGTTAGATGTTCTCTAACATCCTTGAGATCAGAATGTCCATGATTTAAGGATATCAGAATTTTTTTTTTTTTTGCAGTTTATGGCTGGGGCTAGGCCTGAACCCGCCACCTCCGGCATGTGGGGCCGGTGCCCTACTCCCATGAGCCATAGGTGCCACCCGGCTATCAGAATATTTAAAGCACTAAACTTAGTCCTTAGTAAAGAGTAAGAAGTATTTCACTTCTCCTTCAGATCACCTGTAAGTCTGCAGTGCCAGCCTGCCAGCCCTCCCTGCCATGGGTGGCCTCCCAGAGAGCTGGTTGGCACTGGGACCCGCCCTCCCACATGCTTTTGTGGGGCCTCATCCTGAAGCTGCTGTCAATCAGATTATCTGACATCTTTCTGCCCTCCTCTGCCCCTCGGCAATGCACCCTAGAGGGGCTTGTGGGCCTTGGCCTTGGCCAGTGATTCCAAAGACATAGCATGTTACCCCTACAGCATAGGTTTGAGAGTGTTCCCCTCCTGTGTGACTACAACCTGATTATTAACCCAAAGGACAAGTTTGATACCACAAACACTGTCTGGCCTGTTCTCCACAGGTCATAGGTGTGGCTTCAGATGACTCCCTGTCTGTGGCTACAGCTCAGATCTGCCCTAAGTTTCCTTATGTCACAGAGCAGCAACGTAGGCTGGACAATAAGAGCAAATTCTGACCCTACCCCTTCCTAGCTGTATAATGTTGGGCAAGTTACTGAATCTCATTAGGCTACACTCATCTTTCTCTTCTTAAAATGGGAATAATGGCACCTATTTTTTAGGACTGTTATACGGATTAAATAAAACAATACGTGTAAGGCGCTTTAGAACAGTGTCTGAGGTACAGTTAGGCCTTACCAATGGCAGCCCCTTTGCTTGACATCCCTGTCCCACAATACCTCAAATTCAGCACACCGCAAGACTCTTGCTTTTGTAGTTTCAAGCCTCCCCCGCAGCATCCCAATCCTACCCCTCCTCTCTTACTCCTTTTTCAGTGATTGATGATACCTAGAAGTCACCTTCTTTCCACTTCCAGCTGGCCGTGAACACTTGCCAGTTAGTTTCAGAAGCCAGTCCACCCTGTGCAGTGTCACTGCTCTTTAATTAAGGCCCTCCTCTCCTGCCTGGATGATAAAGTCATGGCCTCAGTCCTCCAGCCCCACTGCCACAGTCATCCCCAGATGTCTTCACCCCACTCTGCAGTGTGGT
This sequence comes from Galagoides demidoff, assembly GCA_963574575.1. Classification (NCBI taxonomy): domain Eukaryota; kingdom Metazoa; phylum Chordata; class Mammalia; order Primates; family Galagidae; genus Galagoides; species Galagoides demidoff. Next base: position 34,519 of record CAUYQV010176341.1, on the reverse strand, counting down.
GTCCATGGTGACATTTCCCTGGCTCCACTCCCCATCCCCTACTACATCTTCCCACTCAAGGGTCCCACAGCGGGCCCTTCTGGTAGGTGTGGTCCAGGAGCCCTGCCAGAGGCACTGTTGATGTGGCTACACCGTGGTGACACTCTCAGGGAGCACCTACCCTTTCCTGAAAGAAGTCCAAGAGAGGCTTCACTTAGGTGACCTTGGAACTCTAATGGGCCAGGAACTCACACATAGGAAAAACAAAGTCTGAACAAACACCTGTCTCCTCTGGCACCTGACGAGTGACAAGTGGCACCCTCCCTGACTTCTAACTCAGGCTGTCTGGGCACTTGATTCTGTGGATAGCACCACCAGCCGCCCCCACGCATTTAACACTCCCTATACACCAGACACTGTGCTGCGCCATCTTCACAACGTCGTTTCATTTACTCTTACACCACGTTGGTTACTGAGGAGGAAACTTAAGCCCCTAAACAACAACTTGGGCAAAGACATACAGATGGTGAGTGGTGAAGGGGCTTCCAAACCCAGACCTGTGTGAAGCAATGCTCTCACCCTCCCTCCTAGGGTGATACATGTACGGTTTGGGGTCTACTTTGCTGAGCTCATACTTTCTCAGCACCCATCCAGTTATCCTAGTTGCCCATCTTCGGTGATGATGTCATTTTCCAACCTCAAGGACCACGGACCAAGAAAGAGTGCCCATTGCCTCCAGGCCTCCTGGCTTCCAGCTCCTTGCTTCTTGCCCCCTACACGTGACCCGTCTATGGTTAAGCTGAGTTTCCCACCAGTGGGGACCTCCCACAGCCGTGGACAGAGAGTATTTATGACTTCCTGCAAGGGAAATAAGGTTGGATGGTGCAGCTAGGTGGCGTGGGTCCTGCCCAGAGCTGTTGCAAAGGCAGGAAGAGAGGGGCATGATGCCTGATGGGACAGAACACTTCACTTGCTTTGCTGTGTGTGAACGCCCAGACCCTTTCCTAGAAGCTGTTTCTGGGAAAAAGAGTGTTGTGCTTCATCTTCTCCATAGTTCATAATAGGAAGCCCTCATCATCTACTGTTTGCACGGGGCAACACCCCAGATTAAGGCAAAGGGCTCTTGTTAAATGAACTAGTGAATTCGTTTACAGGAGACAGGAAGAGTAAACCACAAAAACAGAATGGCCTAGTTCCTCTTCCAGATACATCTAACAGGACACATCCACACTGAAGTGGAATTCCAGACCCCATTTCTCTTCCCCATCCCTGACAGGTGAGACTTTGCATCTCATGTGATCTCTGAGACACAGAGTTTCTTGCGTTTAATACCATTGCTGTGGTACCTTTAATAAAATAACAAGAGACAGAAATGGTGGAAGGGAAGGAGGACAATGTGATCTGTACCTTAATCACCAGCCTGGAGTGGTCACTGACACCTTGGACAGTGGGGTCTCTGGGCCCCCTGAGGGGTTGCATCTTTATGAGGCCCGTAACTTCAGAGCCCCCACCCAGAAGAGGGCAAGCCAGTCTCCTCGGCTATACAGGTCAAAGTCATTTACACATCAGTTGAACTTATCTCAGGAAGTCCTCCCCATGAATGAAATTAGGGTAGAGGCTTTGGTGTCACTCAGCCACCCCTCAGCCAGTCCCTACATGGTGGAGGGCCTGCCAGCCCTGCGGAATGGGGCAGCATGCATGAAAGCCCACCTCAGATGCCCCACGGAGCCTCAGTGTGCAGGCTCTACAAGGCCCTGGGGCTAAAGAGGCAAGAATGCCATGGAGCAAGAGGCTGGCCTCGTGTAACTGTATGCTGCCTTGTTGTTGGGGTGGTGGAGACACTCTCTCAAGCCACTGTTAAGATGGGAGCTGTCACCTCAGCTAGCCCGCCCATGCCCTCAGCCCATTGCTCAAACAAGAGGCCCCTTGTGCAGTTGAACTTTCCTGGGTTTTCCTCAATTCTTTCTCACTGACCTGGTGATGACAGCCCCAAAACAGGCAGGACAAACCCCTTCTTTCTTCTAAGAAAACTACACGTAATAACACACTCACGTTTAGGCTCATGACTTGGTACTAAGGAAGGGAACATGGGGCTGGGACGTGGACAAGAGTCGGGAAGGGAACGCGGGGCTGGGAGCTGGAGAAGAGTCACCGGTTTCATAGACCTTTTTATTCTGGTTGCCTCCTTCTCTCAGCCTCAACACACATATTTCTTTTCCATTTAAAAACTGAGTTACAATTTTTGTTAATTTTTTTAGAGACAGGGTCTCGCCCTGTCACCTAGGCTAGAGTGCTAATTTAATAGTTCACTTCAGCCTTGAACTCCTGAGCTCAAGCTACACTCCTGCCTCAGCCTATAGCTGGGACTACAAGTATGTACTACCATGTGCTGGTAATTTTTATATTTTTTGTAAAGATGGTGGGGTCTTGCTATTTCCCACACTCAAACTCCTGACCTAAAGCAATCCTCCTGCCTAGGCCTCCCAAAGTACTGAAATTATAAGCATGAGCCACCACGCCCAGCCCCAAAATTATTTTTAAAAATAAGAAGACCGGCTTGGCACCTGTGCCTCAAGTGGCTAAGGCGCTAGCCACATACACCTGAGCTGGCGGGTTCGAATCCAGCCTGGACCCACCAAACAACAATGACAGCTGCAACCAAAAAAAAGCTGGGTGTTGTGGAAGGCACCTGTAGTCCCAGCTACTTGGGAGGCTGAGGCAGGAGACTTACTTGAGCCCAGGAGTTGGAGGTTGCTGTGAGCTGTGATGCCATGGCATTCTACCCAGGGCAACAGCTTGAGGCTCTGTCTCAAAAAAATAAATAAGAAGACCAGAAAGAACACACATGGCCAGTTGCCTTTTATAGGACAATACACAGGTAATGAACTTTGCCTCTGCATACGGTGTACCTAGACAGGCTTTATTTCAAGCATACCCAATTTGAAAATTTAAAAATTGGCCACAGTGAGGAAATGAAGGCATGTCTCAGACCATTCAGCAGCAGGGCAGAAAATGGAGACCCATAGGGCCAGACCCAGGAGACTCTTACTGAGCTGCACTCTCTGAAGGTCTTTGCATCAAGAGCTAAGCTGGTGTCTTGATAGTTTCAGTTACTAAGACAGAGTTTTTGCCCTCCAGGCCTGCATGAGTGGAGACTGTTCAGGTGCCAAGCATAACTGATGATGGCTTTGGATTTGTAGGGTGATTAAGAGAAATCAGAAGCAAAAAATGATCTCAGATTCGTACCAGACAGAGAGCTGCGGTTTCAAACAGCTTGCTATAAGCTCCAGCCAATGAAAGAACGCTGTCGATCACTAGGTACATCCCACTGGCTCAGAGCAAGCAGAGGGATAGAGACAGTGGATGTCAGTACCTAAGCCCCGGGGGAATGGAGATGTCACCTGGGCTACCTCCCAGGCCTCAGCACTGAGCTCAGGAGCACAGGGAGGGAGACACAGGTAGGTTTCTCAAGGCCCAGTTCAAAGCTTCTTGTGCCTCCCCACCCCCCTTCAAACAAAACCATGTTCATAACGCTAAAAGAGGCACTAAGTCCAACCCCATCTGGTCATAATGGTGGCAGCAGTGCTCTGCTGCTCTCAGCACCCCAAGGTTGGCACCCCAGGTGGCACTGGAAAGCATGTCACTGTCAGTGCCCGAGCTTCACTGAGCACGTCCCCTTCCTGCTCCATCAACACTGGCCACCATTATCCTGAGACTCTCCCCAGCACCAGCAGAATGCATTTTGTACTCTGGCACTGGGCTAGTCACTTTCACCCCTCATTCCTGAGGCCTGAAAAGAACAGTCACGCAACTAGGAAATAGCAGAGCTGGGGCAAGAACACTGGTCTTCTGACTCCCCATCCACTTCCCTCAACCCTACAATGCTAGTGAGTCCCACAAACGGTGGTTGGAAGGATGACAGTTTTAGATACAGATTTAAACCTGTGGCTGCCCTGCTGAGCTGCATCAGCACTGGTGCTATCAGTGTTAGGCTCAACAGCTTTCACATAATCAAAAATTTGAATAACAGTGGCTAAAACAAATTGGGCTTTTTTTTAATGTAAAGGAAGTCTGGAGTTCAGTAGGAAAGAGTTTATGTAGTGGATCTGTGATACCATCCGTCACAGCTCTGTATTTCTGCCCCATAATCCTTATCATGCGGCTTCCATCCTTGATGTTGCCTCATGTTCCAAGATTGCTGCTGAAGTTCCAGCCAATATCTTTGTGTTCCAGGCAAGAAGAAGAAAGATTACCTACCAACTGAGTAAATTCTTTAAAAGCCTTTTCTGGAAGTCCTACCTAATGACTTTGATTTCTATCATATTGGCCATCCTTTTCAGCTAGAGAGCCTGGGGAATAAAGTTATATTAACACAAACCTACCTTAAATAAAATTGAGGTACGGTTAGTAAGGAAGAAAGAGAGGAGGGGTTATGAGCAGGTGATCATAAGGTGGTTGGTGAGCTGCACAAAGCAATCCTTGGTAATGAGCTGATTTGTGATAAGGTTATTGTGAAATCACTTCCTTGTAGGGGGAGAGAACAATTTGTACACAACTTCTATATCTCAGTACTAAGATATCTGAAGTCTGATGAATTATTTTATAAACTTTTAGCAGTATCTTAGAAGCTGAGAAAATGCACAGGCAGGTGGCATTCTCTGTGGCTTACTTCTTTTGCAATCAAGGTTAAACCACCCATGAGGTGAAATCTACATACCTTAGGCTCTTGCTACTCAAACTGTGGTCCCTGAGGAAGAAGCAGCAGCAGCAGCAGGAAGCTTGTGAGCAGTGCAGAACCCTGGGCCCCACCCAGCCCTGCAGACAGATCTGCAGCTCCCCCAGGGACCCCTGAGCATCGCAACTCTGAGAAGCCCTGCTTCTCAATTATTGCTAAACGAGTAGTGCCTAGTAGCATATTAAAGAACCTGTCGTGGGTTCCTAGCCCCGGAAAGCAATCTGCACCAGGACTTTCATTCTTGAGACTATATCACGTGCCACTCTCTGAAGAACATACATTGAAACACTTGTAGAATAATAATACCTAACTTTTACTGTGCTCCTGCTGTGTGCAGGCACTGATCTAAGGACCTTGCTGTCTTCCTGTATTCAATCCTCCCAGCTGTAAGGTGGGAACTATCACTCTCATCCCCTCTCCCAGACACCGGAACAGGTTACCCAGCCAGAAAGCAATGAGTCCACACAGACACTGCCTCTCGGAAATTTTTTGCCCAGAAGGAGGGATTCTAAGACTCAGAGAAGGACAGGTACAGTGTTTCAAGATGAGGGAGCAGCTTGGTGAAATATACTCTAGCCAGACAGCCGGGATGTCTGGACTCCAGAGTCTACTTAGCTCCGCTGACCTTGTGTAACCCACCTGACCACCTGAAATCTCCTGTATCTGTGCACTAGATGATCAGCACGCTCCCCTCCAGCTCTGACATTCCTCAGATCTAGTCATGCCTTCCATATGATCTGGAAATCAGTCAGCCCTAGCAGCTGCCTCCCTAATTGGCTTTATTCAAGTTCGCACCACTACCACCGGGCCTGACCAGCCTGGTCTAGAGACCCAGATACTGGATGCCCTGGTAGAACCACACACCCTCCTGAGCAACCAAACCAAATAACCACAGATGCTGCCAGCCAAGCGTCCCACTAGGGTCAGCTGCAGGAGAAAAAGCTGGGCAAAGTTGACTTCCTGTAGATCTTTGGAATAAATTAGACTTGGTATGAACGTCCACAAAGGAAACACCTGGCCATGTGAGGCAGTTCTCCAACACTGAGTGGGATATTCCCTCTGCCTACCTCCATCTGATAGAGCTGGCTGTCCCCATACCAACTGGGTGGCAGAAACCAGAAAGATGTGGTTCAGGAAAAGCCCCTGAGACATAGTGGAGGCAGAAGGCTACTTATTGCCCCACCCCCACCCCATCCCCAGCACCTCTGCCGGGCACATACCTGCTCAACAGACCTGCTAAGGGGAGTGGAGAGCTTTCCAGAGTCGCTGTCCAGTTCACAATGCCCCTCCCTGGACACAGCCTATCCAGCCACAGACACAGGGAGGCTCCCTGCAGCCACATGTGTATCGTGTGATCCCTCCACCACCTAGGCCTCGGTGGTTGGTTCCTGGGCAGCACCAGGCCCAACTGGACCACAGCCTCTTGCCTACTGTTCTAGGAATTGGGGACAAGAGACTGTCTTCAGAGGCTGGACCTATAACATAATATCTTACGATAAGTTATCTTCTGCCAGAGCAGCAACTCTCAACCTGTGGGTCGCGACCCACAGGAACTGTACTAAAGGGCCACAGCATTAGGAAGGTTGAGAACCGCGTGCCAGAGAAAGGGAAGAACGCAGCCCACACCCAGAGTAGATGAAAGATAAGATGAGAGGGTCCAGAATTTCTTCAGTCCCATCCCAGACTCCAACCCCTCCCTCTTCAGGTTCTCAGCCCCTCCTTCATCCTGTAATAAAGTCACCTTTAAGCAAGCTAACCCCAGAACAACCGTATCGTCACGGGAGGAACCTTAACCAACACTAAGGCAGACATTCACATATTCAGCAAACATTCAAGGAAAGCCCATGTGGGCTGGAAGATGTGATGGAGAGAAAAGAAGAGCAAGTCATGATCTCTGCCCTCAAGGTCACATGAATCTGGGGCATAAAAACATCATTCAAAACCAAAGCATTTGCTATGGTCTCAATGTCTGCCCTACCCCAACATTTGTATGTTGAAATCCTAGGTGATGGGATTAGGAGGTGGGGCCTTTAGGAAGGGAGAAGATCATGAGACTGGGACCCTTGTGAATGGGATTAGGGCCTTTAAGGAGCTGAAGAGACTAAAGTTTATCCCTGCCACCACCAGGACACAGCAAGAAGGTACCACCTTTGAACCAGAGAGCAGGCCCTCTCCAGACACTGAATCTGCAGGTACCTTGGGCTAAAAGGAACAGGACATAGTCCCTGGTCTCAAGAAATGTGGGTCTTAGAGAGAAACCACAGGGAAAGTTTAATAAAAGTTCAAGACAACCAAACAAGAGACTTTGGAACAATTATTGCTAAATGAGTAGTGCCTGACACATTACAAGAAGCTCAGGGGAAGGAAAGGCACTTCCGCTCAGAAGTTAACAAACTTCATTCAAAAGCATAGCACAGACTCCTATAGAAGCAATGCCCTACCACACTCCTGCAAGTGATGCTATTAAAAATATTCAACTTCACAGAGTTCATACTTCTTTAAAAGTACTCTTACAGTACTCACCTGATGCTCACAAGCACAGGTGATGGGATCACTGTTTGACGAACGGGGAAACTGAGACACAGGCTGATCAGCTTGGTTCACAGAACTAGTGAGGCTTCTGCCCCTGCCCCTTCCCCATCCAAGGCTCGCGCTGTAACCTCCCCTGGGAAGGGGACAAGGAAACACACAGTAATTCTGACCTTCCCCTGGAGGTCAATGCACCTTCACCCTTGTGTGGTAGCTCAGGAGCTGAGAGAGTCTCTTAAAGACTTTTAGAACAAAACACGTCCTTGGGTAATATTTGTCTTCTCTGCATGACTTTTAAGTTCTAAGAGGGCAGATAATGTATGTCCCATGCAGCAATTAAGCTCAGTATCTAGCTCACAGTTAAGAGTGTATTCTTATGTATTTCACGATTGAATGAAAATAAAAGAATAAATGAACCAAGCAGATGAGAGGACAGTGGGACACAGCTTGCTGTGGTGCAGAGCACAGGCTCCTGAGTTGTAGAATCATCCAAAGCTTCTCCCCCTCCTTGCTGCTTCTACACAAAGCCTCTTAGCTTTTCATACAGGCAGCAAGCAGAGGCAGGAAGAGACAGATGCTGAAATTACCAGCAAGTACCAGGCTGCTGCTTGTTGTGATGGAAAGACGGATGATGGAGAAGACTAAGAAAGGACCTCACAGGAGAGCCCGAGGTTAGCGTAAGCCCTGGCTGTCCTCAACAGTGTGAGGTAAGTCCTTGGCAAACTGCAAAACTAAATACTAGTTATGATTTTGAGGTCTAAACATCAAGTTCTGTTCAGCCAAGACAAGCTTCTTGAAAGATTCTTCCATGTCCTTCTGTTACATTCTGCAACTTCCCCTGTGCTTGCCCTGGAATAACCAGCAGTCGGGGGAACTCATCTCATCCAGCAACTGCCCTCTTACTTTTTAAGCTCCACTAGGCAAGCCCAGGCTGAAGGAGGGACCAAAATGGAAAGGGCGAGCTGGTCAGGAAAGCAGTCAAAGGTCAGCCCCCACGTGGTCCTCCAGTAAAATGACTGCCACCCTCTGTTCTCAGTGCCCGTTTTCCTTCACCCAGCCGTCTCTCCTACTCAAACTGGTGCCAGCTCTGGATAAGCAACAGCCGACGTCCGGAGCTACAGCTGTGCCAAGAGCCACAAGCAGTTTCGTTTGGCACAGAGTCTCCGGGAGAAATGGGTCTTTGTTTCAGCACCAGAGAGAATGCCACTAACTCCAGATATAAAACTTCCCACCCTCCCTTCTTCTCAGTCAAGGACAGAGGAAAGCACCCTCTGGCCTTCTAAGCCCAAAACACCAGCTGAAGACAGAAGCCGCTTACCCTCTGTGAGCACTCAGATGCCAAACTCAGAGCCAGATGCCACATGTGCCCACACCACCACCTCCCCCACCCCACATGGCTCCTAAAAGGCTGCGTTGGCTGGAGAACTTGGCCACTACTCTGCCTCCCGTAGGCTCAGAGCTCGGGCAGGTAGTGTGAAGGGGCTGCTCTTAGAACCTGGTCCTGGGCATCTAAGCTCTCCGTTTACCCTCCTCACCCCAACTGATTTCCATCCAGCTTCTTCCCTTTCAGGGAAAACCAACCAACCAACCCTAGAGTCATAGTGGGAAGGTGATGACCACACAACAGATGACTTCAGCAATTCAAGACAGAGGAGGTATATCTCTAGAGCCATGGAACAAGGAGCCCTTCGGAGCTCTGTCATCATATGACATGATCATTGCCCCCATGATTTTCAGGCAAACTTTCCATTAACCACACATACTGCTTTGTTGTTATGAATACTGACCCCATTTCCTGCAATGGCCTTGACATGTACAAGCCTGCGTACCTAAAATCTGTCATCAGACTTCCACGTCATCAGGCAAAGTCCCCCCCCCCACCGCCACACACACACTCCAACTTCCCTGTAGTAGCATCTACTAGTCGAGAGGATTTCAGAGTTTCTGCCTTCTGTGCTTAAGAAGACTCTCTAGAAGGGAAGAAACTCAATTTAATCACGTTAAATTCCAGTTTTCCGAGAGGGAGAGTCTCACACTTTAGCCTCAACAGTTTTATGACAAGAACCCCAAGTTTTAACACAGAAGAAAAATTCTGCAATATCCTGACAAAATGTTTTGAAGAGAATATGGGCGCGATCTGATACAAAAATGAAACTGCACCCTCTTATCACGATCATCACAGTGGACCTGAATGAAATTCTTCTGCTGATTGGTTTTCTAACTAGGAACACTCTTCTCAGTATCATACAGACTCCCTTAAATCCCCACCCCACCCCCTAAAGCCAGGGAGATTTTACCAAAGTGGGTTTGACAGAATATACTTGCAGAATACTTATTTTTAGATCCCTTAGCAGTACAGTTTTCCATTTCAGATCAGCTGGACCCCAGCCAAGATGGTGAAATAAGTAAGAGGAGCTTCCGTCCCCTGAGCCTTCCTCCTCCCCCAAAGCCCCAGGGCCCCCTGCCTAGCTCCAGCCTTCCAGGCTTGCTCTCCCACATAGCTGTCTCCTCTCAGCGTGGAGCCATGAATCAGCAGGGGCACAGACCTTGAAACAATCCTCTTCTGGCCAACTCGCTAACTCATTTTCTTCCCCTTCTCTGGAGTTGGGGCTTACTTAACGGCACTTGACTTTATTATCTCTATTCTACTAAACTTTTATACAAATGATATGTGGCTCATAAACTACACAGAAGTAAAATTATTTTATGTTTTATGACTTCTCTGTCAATTCCACATATCCCTCAAGATCACTAAATAGGTGGCACTTGGGGCAGGAATTCCTTGGCATGTATTTTTTCTTATATCCCCAGAACTGGATGGAAGTTCTTCAGGGACAGAGGCAATGACTGAATAAGATGATTGGCAGTATGTCATTTTTTAAAGTATTAACTGTAGGTAGCAACTTTGCTTTAAGAGGTTTTTCTTCAGAGCGTATTTTTGTTTTAAAAATTAAATACTGGCTCGGCGCCCGTTGCTCAGTGAGTAGGGCACCAGCCACATACACCAAAGGTGGCAGGTTCAAGCCTGGCCCAGGCCTGCTAAACAACAATGACAACTGAAACCAAAAAACAACCATGCATTGTGGTGGGTACCTGTAGTCCCAGCTATTCAGGAGGCTGAGGCAAGAGAATCACTTAAGCCCCAAGAGTCTGAGGTTGCTGTGAGCTGTGATGCCATGGCACTCTACCGAGGGCAACAGCTTGAGACTCTGTCTCAAAAAAAAAAAAAAAAAAATTAAATACTATTGGATATGACAGTGTTCAGAAGTAGCAGTTGGTTTCAACAACTCCATTTCCTCTGAGCTCTTTCTCAACAGGTATTTTATACATTTGAGAGGGAACAAATTCTCAAGATTCTAACTCTGTAATTTCATCACCTCCCTCCTCTTTTAGAGGGTGGAGAATCCAAGTTACCATTCAGGCTCTTATAGGTCTAAAGGCTGAACCAGTCTGAAACAAAGGGCCCCTTTTCACTTGCACTCTCAAGGCTGGCCACTGTCCAATAAAGAATGACCATTATGTGGCACAATATGGCCCAGAGGTCATTGGCTATTAACCTTCATCCGCCATTCTCCCTACTCCTTCTGTGTGTGACAGAATGCTCCCTCAAGTCCATTTTAATGACCCATCAGAAAAAGTATGAGGACAGCAAAATCTCAAACAAGTACTCTCCCTTAGTTGGCAAGTGCAGGCACACTCTGTGCAATAATGGTTTCATTCCAACTAGCACAAAGAGAAAAAAATATATAAGGACTTTTTAAAGGCCTATTTAGCAAGATGATGTCTCAGAAGGCAGTCAGCTTAGATTTAAACAAATACCGCATCAACAAAAGCCAGATCTGAGGTGTCAACAAAAGAAGTTGCTCTTTGTGTTCCAGAAATAGACCTTAAAGTAACTACCTTGGTGCCAATTAGAGAGGAACAGGGCAGGATTAGTTATGCACTGCTTGTTAATGTACCCACCCACCTTGACTCAACTGCTATAAAAACTGAGAGCAATTTTCAGGGCTGAGCACGGTGATTCACACCTAGCACTTAGGGAGGCTGAGTCAAGAAGATTCCTCAGGGCCAGGAATTTGAGACTAGTCTGGACAACATAGTGAGATATGATCTCTACAAAAATTAGAAAAAGCTAGCCAGGCATGGTGGTGTGTACCTCTAGTCCCCTCTACTAGAAACGCTGAGTAGGAGGACGGCTAAGCCCAGGAGTTTGAGGTTGTAACAAGCTATGACGATGTCACTGTGCTCTAGGCCAGCCAACAGAGCAAGATCTTTTCTTTAAAAAAAAGGATACCATTCAGAGATGGAACTTTTCATTTCTTTTTTTTTCTTTCCTTAGACAGAGTGTCATTATGTCACCCTTGGTAGAGTGCCATGGCATCACAACTCACAGCAACCTCAAACTCTTGGGCTTACATGATTGTCTTGCCTCAGCCTCCCAAGTAGCTTGGATTACAGACACCCACCACAACACCCAGCCATTTTGTTGTTGTTGTCATTGTTGGTTAGGAGGCCTGGGCTGGGTTTGAACCCGCCAGCCCCGGTGCATGTGGCCAGCACCCTAACTACTTACCTACAGGCACCGAGCCAACTTTTTATTTCTGCGTAGCCAAAAGATGCTCTACAACATAACAACACCAAGTATTTCAATTAAATAACTTTACTGGGAAAAAAATTACACATTGAGCACCAAAGCAAAATGGCTGTTTTCAATCAGTTTAGTACATCACATGTCCCAAACCAAAATGCTCAGGGTGGGCCTGGCAGGCAGTTGTTCATAGCTGCTGGGAGATTCAGGATGAATGGACCGGGGTCCCACAGTGTTTGTGCCACAAGTCAATGGCCTTGCTCACAATCGCATCCGAACTGTCCTGAGGAATCTGTGGACAAGCAAATCAGTCTTGGTGAAATTTCAGTGTTTACAACTAAAGTACGTTCCCTCATTCACTGTGGCATAAAACTTATTTCCATGGGAGTTTTCAAAAAGTAAAAGCATAAAAGGCTTTCACATGCCACCTGAGAACACAGAAGGGTGCTCTGATGTCAGGAGGCCTGGGTTCAAGTCCTCCACTAGCCACTCACTAATTGTGTCTCTGGGCCTGCAGGTTACTTAAGCTGCTGGGTCTCAGGTCCCCATCTCTAAAATGGGGTAAATAAGAGCCCCACTTCATAGAGCTGTTAACAGGATAACATGAGATAGTCCATGAACACTTCACACACAGCACTGTTAGCCACTAATTGTTATTATGATGATGATGACGACTGATTTATTCAACACACATTCATTTAGTATTTATTATTAACTGTGCTACTGTTCAAATGTTCATACTATTGAAAAAAGAAGAAGAAAAATAGATTTGGGATTCTGTGAAAATCATCCAGTCATTAAGTCTTTTTAATTCTCCTTCTTGCCCAGTAGAAGGTATTCTGTGATACATAGGGAGGGAAAGTTTTTCTCAACACACACTAAGTTAATACTTAAGCACAGTAACAAACCCAACTAGGATTACACCAAAGATAGAAAAGAACTTACAAAATCCCCCAAAACATCAGGATTCCTTGTGCATTGATCAAAATTACTCATCCTTCCTACCATGCTTACTGGTAGTCACACGGAGGGTGAGACTGGTCCTAAGTGGGCACATTAATGCAAAGGTCTCACACCATCACCCCCAAAACAATAATCTACAAGCCAACTTTAAGCCAATTTTTTCCAAAGAAAAATGTTTCTTACAATGTACAAAATGCACTGTATTCTTTCTCTAAATAATTTAATACAACAGGAAAATCTAACTTGTTAAAATGATTTCATATTGAGATTAAAATCAAATTAAATCAAAGCAAATCACACTTACATTTTCCAGAAACTTTGTTATCTTCTCTGCGCTGTTCAATGCCATTACTTTTATTTTAAAGGTTAACAAAATTTCTACAGCTACAAAAACTAGGATCTTACAGGATCCACTTACAACTTTATCCCAAACCCTAAAAAATAAGGAGATACAATCAAATTACATGAGCTTGAAATACATGTTAATGTAGACATCTCAAATTACAAAAGAAAATGAAATTGCTGCTATTTTATGTATAAGCTTCAAAGAACAACCATTGTGAAATAATCATGAAAAACAACAAAATAGAGAAGCCATTTGAAATCTAAACACAATCAGCTTTAGAAAGAAAAGGGAAAGTTCACTAAAAACTGCTGCTCTGTTAGTTATCTACAAATGCACATTCCTTTATGGTACAAACCTGATTTTATGGGGGAAGAAAAAGAAAGTCCTGAGTAAACCACGGTTTGTAATTTACTCATATGCTACAATGCTAATTTAATCATCGCATACTCAGGGACAATAACAAAAGCAGCATATGAAATGACATCAATTCAATTTCACTGCAGGTGATTTCTGGAGACAGATTCCTTAAATTATCTGAGGGCTGAAGGAGCCAGTTATTGTTTTGCAACCATCCTAAACTAATTATTCTGATAATTCCTATAACTCTTAAAAGTTGGTATTATATTCTATACAGTTAGTTATGCATTATCTTATAATGTTCTCTGTGTATTGCTTTTTATTTTCAACTACATCGTAAAAGTTGGAAGCAGGGGGGCCAGTACTCAGAAATACTCATTAACACTGTCTGACTCTGGGACTGGAAGAGATAAGTTTAAATCTCCAAGCTTTGACTACCTTTGGATCCTTTAAAGATATCACAGTAAAACTAAGAAATACCAAGATTTCTGCCTGATTAGGATCTACCACATTCTGGGAAAGGAGAAATTATCAACTCCTAGTAATTGTCTGAGATGTAATTATGTATAGCAGGTAACATGCTAAAAGCCTTTGATTTTTCTAATTGTACATTCAATAATATGCAGGATCACGTCCTATTATGGTAGATACTGGAGAATTTAGCTTCAAATGACTGTACTGTTCCTAAAGCAAATTTATAGGCTGGGCGCCTGTAGCTCCGTGGTTAGGGCAATGGCCACATGCACCAGGGCTGGTGGGTTGGAACCCAGCCTGGGCCTGCTAAATGACAACAAAAAAAAATTAGCTTTGAGTTGCAGCAGGTGCCTATAGTCCCAGCTACTTGGGAGGCTGAGGCAAGAGAATCTCTTAAGCCCAAGAGTTTGAGGTTGCTGTGAGCTGTGACGCCACAGCACTCTCCTGAGGGCAACATATTGAGACTCTGTCTCAAAAATTAATTAATTAATTAATTAATTAACATTCTGAGGGATGCTCAACTCAAAGGCCAGGATTCTTCTCTACCCCCAAATCTTCAGTGTCTTCCAGAGAAATACTTGCCTCTGTAAACTGGATTCAGGTAAACATCCCGCAAAGCACCTCTTGAACCAGAGATCGTAAGGAAGTTTAGACAGTGCAGAACACGTCTTCAGATGACTCAGCAGTCTGCTATCTTCCAGATTCAAGTATTGTTCAAAAGCTTTTGGCTGAAGATTAAACAGGAAGAGAGATTACTCATCTTCTGTGACATAACATCACCTGATACTATAGCCTATGATGAAAAATATTAACACGCCGAATGCAAGGAAGTGCTAGGAAAGAAAACTTCAGAATCATCCAAGTCGCGTGTGAGACAGCGTTTCCTAGGTCACTACTAACTAAAATAGCAAACTGTCCTGGACTGAGGGGTTTCCCGGGAACCAGGACTCTTTCAGTGCTGAAACTGGGACAGTCTCAGGCAAAATGGAATGGCTGGTCATGCTAATAACTTCATTAACCAGATTCAACAGCCAAAGGCAAAAGTCCAAAGCAAAATTCACTTGTTCTGAGGAGCTAAGAAAGGCCCATTATATTACTGGTTGGTAATGAATACACCATATACAAAGGGGAAAGGGGAAGGTTAACACCAAATAGAGTGGGATGAGAGTCAGGAGAGGGCATTAAGAGGAAGGAGACCAAAAATGAAGGGCTGACCAGTCACTGACCACACATACACCGCCCTCTACTGAGCACCACATGCACCAGTGCCAAACCTGGCCTTCAGGAGCCAGAGATACCTTCTCAGTGGAGGTAATACTTTAATTGGCCTTTGAAGAATGGGCAGGAGTCAGCCAGGCAAAGAGGGCTCCTCATATTAATCCTGGTCCAATTTTCCCCTGTCTTTTTCAGGGGATCTCTAACTTTTTTCTGTTCATTCAACTTCCTTATACTACTCAACAGTTTCCAGAACTTCTCAAGAACCAAGAGTGGTTCTCCAAAGTACAAGCTGCCAAAAAGTTCCTGTCCTTTCACCTCTTGAACCCTACTCTAGAATTATGGTTGGTTCTATCAATAAAATATATGCACTTTTCCACAAAGTGACACGGCTGAACACACACAAACACACATCTATGTAACATGTCACAGCAAAGAAAATTTCATCCAAATGTCAATACAAATAATAGACAATATATAGATAAGTGAACATTTTAGAACTATTTAATTGTCTTTTTCCTTTACACACTATAAATACACTGAGGGCAGGGATCATTATCTGTTTTGTTCCCTGCTAGTTCTCCAGGACCTAAACATTACTTGGCATAGTAAGTGAATATCACGAATTAATATGAAGTTCTGAAATATATTAATCAACATCTTGACAATCACTCAATGTAAATATTTTTGCCAGTGTCTTACTCATTTTTTCTAAATATCTTTTCCCAGTTTATAATGTGCCATTATAAAAAATCTTAAAAATACAGAGAAGAATAAAGAAGATAAAGGTCACTTATAATCATACTACCCAATGATAATTAATGGTAATACTTAGTTTGTATAGCATCCATATGTTTTCCTTCATATACAAAAACACACTTTTCTGTCTGTTATTGGTTGGACTCATAATGAATACACAATTTAAGCATTTTTCTTTTTTTTTTGAAAAAGAATCTCACTCTGTCACCCTGGGTAGAGTACCATGGTGTTATAGCTCACAGAAACCTCAAACTCTTGGGCTTAAGCAATCCTCTTGCCTCAGCCTCCCCAGTAGCTGGGACTACAGGCCTGAG
Organism: Galagoides demidoff; assembly: GCA_963574575.1. NCBI lineage: Eukaryota > Metazoa > Chordata > Mammalia > Primates > Galagidae > Galagoides > Galagoides demidoff. Next base: position 18,260 of record CAUYQV010176341.1, on the reverse strand, counting down.
CCACCAGATCCAACTAGTTTTCTATTTTTAGTAGAGATAGGGTCTCACTCTTGCTCAGGCTGGTCTCAAATTCCTGAGCTCAAACAATCCACAGGTCTTGGCCTCCAGAGCACTAGGACTATAGGTGTGAGCCACTGCACCCAGCCAATATTTTGCTTTTTGTACTCAACAAATTGTGGACATTTCCCCAGGATAATAAACAACCATAAAGGGCTAATATCCCTAAATAAAGACAGTTTTAAAAACAGCAAAGAAAAAAGCAAAGAATCCTATAAAAAAAAATTGCACGTGGGTCTTACCTCTATGAAAAGATGCTAAACCTTGCCATATGCTTACAGTAAAATAAATAAATGAAAACTACATTGAAGTATCATTTTCTACCTATCAGAATGGCAAAAATCCCAAAGACTAACAACATACTGCATTGGTGAGGCTGTAGAGACATCTGTTGGACAGGAGGACTCAAAAGAATATGAGCTATCTGAAAGAAATTTTGGCAATATCTGTACCAAAATAACACATGCATTTACCGTTCAATCCAGCAAATCTATTTCTAGGAAATCCATCCCCCCAAAATATGCTGGCAAACATATGAAAAGATGCATGCACAAAGCTTTTCATCTGTAACACCACATATGGAACTGAAGATTGGAAACATACAATAGAGGACAGGGTAACAAACTATATGCACAATAGATACTAATAGATACTGCTCTAAGAAAACTGTAAGAACATACACACTAGAGGAGTGTGAAGCGATGAAAACAAAGAAGGGACATCACAGCTCAGCGCCTGTAGCTCAAGTGGCTAAAGCGCCAGCCACATACACCAGAGCTGACAGGTTCCAACCCAGCCCAGGCCTGCCAAACAGCAATGAAAACTATAATCAAAAATAGCTGGGTGTTGTGGCGGGTGCCTGTGGTCCCAGATATTTGGGAGGCTGAGGCAAGAGGATCACTTAAGCCCAAGAGTTTGAGGTTGCTGTGAGCAGTGACGCCACAGCACTCTACCCAGGGTGACAGCTTGAGACTCTGTCTCAAAAAAAAAAGGAACATCTCTATATATGACTATGACATGATCTCCAGCGTATACCAGCTAAAAGCAGCAAAGTGGGAAAAAACGTGGATTGTATGTTACTGCTTAATCTAAGAAAGGGAGTGAACTCAAATATATGAGCATACATGTTTTTTAATGGAAGGAGATAATATTTGCATTGCCTAACATTTTTCATACTCAGCAAATGGCAGATGTGATTTATTATAACCATGATTCCATTTCACTGCTAACTGTGTAGGTTATTTTCAATATTTCCATCACCCCAAATTCTTATGTGGGAAGAAAATAAAGCATAGTTCATCAATAGATGAGAAAGGCAAAACCTGACCAAAAAAAGAGACTTAACCACCTTGAGAACTGATGCTCAATTTAGGAAGATGCTGCTAATGGTGGTTACTTTAAAAACTTCTCTTGACAATAGCTTTGAAAAACTGTGGCAATATCAATAAAAGCTCAGGGTGGAGGACCTGCGGCCTCAAGGCTACATGTGGCCCGCCAGATCTCCAAGTTGAGTTCTTCAACCAAATCCAAAAGTGTTGCCAAATCCTTTCAATAAAGGGACTTGCTCCGTAAAATCTGGACTCAGAGAAAAGGCCACACACAAGGATCCAGAAGGCCACAGGTACCACAAAAGTCTTACTTACATGCCACACAGTGAAGCTGGCCTTTATTCTCCCTGGCAATGAGAAGCCTTATCAATGAGGAGAAATTTGAAAAGCCGGTAGAGAAAGCAGCTATCATGCAGTTCTAGAATCAGAATCCCACGGCATATATAATATATCATCACTCAGAGGTATCTTTATCTTCTGCTGAAGCCTGTCACCGTCCATCATATGCACATTTCCCTAGAACTATAAAGCCACTTACACTTCGTGATAACATAGTATTGTATCTGGTCAAACCACAAAACATGAAAGATGACAGACAAGATTATAGAAATTCTACTTTAACAAGAAGCTAGGAGGAAGAGATGTACCACACAACCTTAAATTATACCTTAAATTATAAAAAAATTTAAGGTAGACTAAACACAGTTTAAAGAGAAATGTTTAGGCAAATCACTCAATACCTAAATTAAATACCACCACAAAGAAAATTTAGTTTTTATTTATTCTGCGAGCTTTTTCGAAAACTTAATAACCATTTACCACATTTTGCTATGTATAATGTGTACCTCTTTGCCCAAATTTTTGAGGGAAAAAATAGGATGCCTCTGCCTTCACAGAGCAGGCGGCTGTGGGCCGTGTGATCTACACATTTACCAGGGGAGCATCAGCCCTTGCCAGACGTGTCTCTCCCAACTAAGAGCCGGCCACTTTCTAAAGGGGCATTTTCCTGAAAGTCTGGGCCAAAATGTGGTGCACATTATACATAGGAGCACATTATATACAGCAAAACACAGTAAAACTACGTGCTAGGCTCTATAATGTACATACTAAACTAAACCCCCTTTTCAAAGATGAAGAAATTAAGGTTTAAGGGCCATTAAGTAGAATAATGATACTTATTTCTGTTAAGTTCTAAAATTCATTTCTAAAAAGAAAAAGAAAGTATAAGAATAGCCAAGCCATTTTTGAAAAAAAAAAAAACAATGGAATCACATTTTTTCCCATTGCCATCAAAGTATACTAAAAAGTTATATTAAACAAATTGTACGACACTGGCTCAGGGATAGACAAACAGATCAATGGGGAAAAAAAAGAGTCCAGAAAGAGCTTTGAATATATGTGGAAAATCCAGTGTATGATAAAAGGGCAACTGAATCTGTGAAAAAAAAAAAAAAGAACTAAAAACATAATGTAAGTGGTAGTTTTACTGCTTACTCAGTGACCTTGGACTTGACTTCTCTGTGCTTCAGTTTCACCTGTAAATACTAAGATAACATGCTTACATGAAGCAGCTCACTAGTAAAAGAAACTCAGCACTGCTTGATGTGAAGTAAATTTTCAATGACACATTCAAGGAGGGGGGAGAGGAAGAGGAAGGACAGTGGTGGGCTGGCAAAGTCGTGGTGTTGCAGGTACATGTAAAGGAGTAGAATCCAGCATGTGTCTGATACCACCCACAAAGATAAATCCCTGACAAGTGAAAGAGCTAAATTTTTAAAAGTTAGGAGAGAAAAAAAGTGTTTTTTTAAAAACTTGGGGTTAAAAGGGGCTAATTAAGATATAGAAAAAAATAGAAGAAAACTGTTGACAAATTCCATTGTATCTACAACAAACAGGGAGAAAGTATGTTCAACATACATAACAGGTAAGGATAAATCTTCACAGTATGGTCAGCCCTCCATATCCATGGGTTCCATGTCCATAGATTCAACCAACTATGGATCAAAAATATTCTGGAAAAAAAAATGGAAATTTGCACCTGTAATGCACAAGAGTTTTTCTTTCTTGTTATTATTCTCTAATAATTCAGTATGACAGCTATTTACACAGCATTTAAACTATATCAAGTATTATATGTAATCTAGAGAGGATTTAAAGCAGGGTGTCCAACCTGTGGCCTGTGGGCCACATGCTGATTTTGTGAGTTTTTTTGCTATGGTGTCAGACATCACGAAAAATACCCACTGTATCAGCTTTCATCAGTGTTTGCATATTTACTGGGCAAGACAACTCCTATTCTTCCAACACGTGGAAGAAGAAGAAAAAGGCTGGACTCCCCTAATTTACAATACATGGGAAAAGATGCATAGGTTATACGCAAATACTATACCATTTTACAGAAAAGACCCAAGCATCCCTGAATTTTGACATCGCAGGGGATCCTGGAACCAATGCCCCATGGATACGAACGCGTGAGCGTGTATCGATAACTTTTAACAAAGAAAAAAGCCAACAAAACAACACGGACATGCACATCTCTATTATTTGTTCCATTTCACTAGAAATTGAGGATATGTAAACCAAAATGAGATACTATTTCAACTATCAGATGAACAAAAATTTAAGAGACTGATAGCATCAAGTATTGGTGATGGCAGAAAACAGGAATTTCCATCATCTGGTGGAAGCATAAATTGATATGGTCTTTGGATAAGCAACCTGGCAGTTTAAATTTTAAATGTCAAAATAAGTAAATAAATATATTTTAAACATGTCTCTCTTTCATATGAAGTGCCAACCCTAAAAAGGTACACATATATACAAGGAACAAGTACAAGGGCATGTTAGTATTAGTACGGACCTGTTATATTTACCTATAGAAAATTCGTAACAAGGAAATAACTCTGAATAAACGTTAAAAAGAAAGTGGTTCTAAATGAGTGACTCTCAACCCGAGCTATGCTTCAGAACTGCCTGGAGCTTTTCAAAAAGTAGAATTCCAGGGCCCCACCCTCAGATATTCTGATTTAATTGGTCTGGGAGAAGAAAATGTTGTGGTAATTTTTAAAAGGTCCCAGGTGATATAAGTAGGAAGTCTGGACTGCAAACTAATGATGCATCTGTACTGACCTGGGCGGCTCTCCAAGATATTACATTAAAAACAAAAACAGAACTGTATGGGCACATGTACAGTATAACACTATTTGTATTTTTAAAAAATCATTTTATATGTACATGCACATAACAGCCAAGAAGAATACATACCAAGCTGATAAAAATGTTTGCTTCTTAGAAAGAGGGGTTGGGAGGGTTGGGGGGAGCTGGTACAAATCTAGGGAAACACAGATTTACCTTGATTGCTTAATTTCTTTTGAGAATGTATTTATCTATTACTTATATTTTCAAAAATAATGAACTTTTCCAGCATAGCATAAACTATCAAAATGCAACTGATTTACTCCAATATTAAGAAAACTAATTAAATATGGTAAAATCAAGACCTCCTAATTTAATCAGGCAACTAAAATTATGCTTCGTGTTTCCATGCTTAAATCATTTTTATTGAAATCAACTAAATGTATTAAATTTCAAAATCCTAAAATCAAATTGCATTTATTTTAAATATATAAGAACTATTCTCAGGAATGTCCTGTGAAGCTGAAGGGTCTCGTCCATCCTCAGGGCTCAGTGCCCAGTGTTGCTTCCTCTGACCCAAACCATGTACCATAATTACCACTTTCAATAAAATTTCCAAATGAAATAACGCAATGATTTAAGAAGAGATTCATCTTTATAAATGAGATAGGGGGGGAAAATGAGGGGAAAAGAGAATGGGAAAGGAAGACTGAATTATGCTATGGAGCAAGTGCCATTCAGTTCTCTGGTTTTCCAAGCCAGGGAATGGCAGAGACAGTGGCTACCTGCCTCAGCCCATGTGCTCCTTCTTTTTTTCTTACAGAATCCCTGTTTTAATAAGAGATCACAATGTCCCAGGCTTTTAAAAAAAAAAAGTCTCTAACCTCTACTACAGACAGGGTGGCCAGGTGACACTGTTTTGGTCACTAATGGCTGCTTTTGTGCTATAACAATAAAGTTGAGTGGCTGAGTTGAGTGGCTCATCAAGCTGGAAATATTTATTATCTGGTCTTTTAAGGAAAACATTTGCAGAGCTCCTCATCAGAGCAGCACCAGGAGGCAAGAGTATTCCCTGAAGGTTCTCAATACCATTGCTCACAGCCCTGCAGCCAACAACAACAACAACAACAAAAAACCATACCCCTTACCAGTTGGGGTAAAGAATCCCGGTACTTGGTATTTAATTGGTTCACAAAGCATCGGGTGATCCAGTAACAGTCGACACAATCTTCTACCATCTCTTCCATGGCTTTAGCAATGGCAAGAAATACTTCATCTTCTGGCTCCTGGAAGATTAATAATAAATCTCAAGAGGAAGGTAGTAGGAAAGAGGAATATCTACTTCTTCAAAAATGAAACCTTGCCCCTAAATTCTACAAAGCCTGTATTAGTAAATCAAAGTGGGATCAAAAAGCAGAGTCCATCACTAACGGGTGAGATAAGGATGAGTAACCAGAATTGGTGTTGCCTATGAATGACCTCGTCTCAGGCTGACCATGCCGCAATTCTCCAACTTCTAACACACAGAAGTCTATCACAGAGCCGACATAAATCATAAGTCAAGGCACTGACTCTCTCTACCAAAAACATCCTCAGTGTTAGATGAGAATTTCTTTCAAAAGGGTTTGATAAACAGCATAAAGAGTAATTGCAAACATTTGTCAGTACATAATTTGCAAATACTGAAGGACTCCAAATTTCAAAGCATTCATGCATACCTTTAGAATGCTGTTCTATCCTTAAGCACTTGGAAAGTTAAAATGCTCCCGGAATCAGAATTTTAGGAATCAAAAGAATGGCATTTCTCAAGCCTTGTGTAATAAGAATGTGAAAGTAAATCCTCAAATAAACTTCAACAGAAAAATATTATAAGAACTGGAACCTTGACAATCTATTTTGTTTTCAAACACCACTATACACAAATACTATACATTTTCATCTATGATTTAACAGCCAAAAGATTTTTTATTTATTTATTTTTATTGTTAGGGATTCATTAAGGGTACACAGAACCAGATTACAGTGATTACTTTTGTTAGATAAGGACCCTCTCATACTTGTGTCTCACCCCCAAAAGGTGCACCACACCCCTTGGCCCCCCCCTTCCCTTTCTCAGCTCTCTCCATCCCCCACCCCCCACTATGTACTAGGACCTTAATTGTCCTCATATCAGAATTGAATACATAAGATTCTTATTTCTCCATTCTTGTGATGCTTTACTAAGAATAATGTGTTCCACATCCATTCAGGTTAACACAAAGGATGTAAAGTCTCCACTTTATTCAGTCAGCCAAAAGATCTTAATGTCAAAAAGAAACTTAAGAACTCTCTATTCCCTTAAAAAGTCTCAAGCTAAATCAAAATTCCTATTTTAATGAAAGCATTTAATTCTTAGGCCTCCTTTCAACTTATTAATATATTTCATGAAATGTTAAGAACAGAGTTAGAATCATAGAAAGCAGATTTCTCTGAGCATTTTATTAATGTGTCAGAGGAGGACAGAAAGTAAGAAACACAGGAAGGAAGAGGGAAGGAAAGTCTCTCCACCTGGATTCCTGCACAGACTGGGCATAGCACTCGGTGCTCCTGGACCTGGCTGCCACTGATGCTCTGGGCCGTGGACAGGCCAAGGGGAAAGGAGCTGGCCCTGGGCTAAGCACTGCCACATATTTATCAACAGATTAAAAAAAAAATGAACCTGGTAGGTGCTATGGTGTGAACACTCATCTCCTTCAAAATTTGTGTGGAAGTTTAATCCTCAATGTGGCAGTACCAAGTGGTGGGGCCTTGAAGAGCTTGAAGAGGTGATTAGTCATGAGGGCTCTGCCTTCACAAATGGATTTATGATGAGGACTGGTGGCTTCGTAAGGGAGGAAGAGAGACCGGAGTCAGCACGTTAGCACGCTCATCCTCCTTGACATGTGATGCCACCTCAGGACTCTAAGTCCCCACCAGCAAAAAGGTTCTTACCAGATGTAGACCCTTGACCCTAGACTTCTCACCCTTCAGAACTGTATGAAATAAATCCTTTTCTGTATAAATTACCCAGTTCAGATACTCTGTCATAAGCAACAGAAAATGAACTAATATAGTGGGGCCTGGTGACCAGCCAAACATGTAGCAGCAAAGCCCAAACACTCAGACAGCATGTCTGCCCAACAGTGCACTAAAGGTGTCTGCCTTAGAGCACAGACAAACTAAGTGTGGGGTGGAGGTTAGTGGAAGCTATAATCTACCATTTAGATTTCTTGAACTAATAGATTATCTAACCAACTTTAACACGTAATTTAAGAACTTGGGTAGTACTATCAACTTCACTCTGCCAGTGGTAAGTCAAATTTATTTTTTTTTTATTTCAGGATAATGTGAGGGTACAAACAACCAAATCACAATATTTGAATCTGTTCAAAATTGAATCTGAATACAAGTGGTAGAGTCCCTCTTGTAGCTCTATCCTGCACCCAAAGGTGTGCCATACACTCCTATGTTACTCCCACTAAATGGACTGGCCGGGGCTGGGTTTGAACCCGCCACCTCCAGTATATGGGGCCAGCGCCCTACTCCTTTGAGCCACAGGTGTTGTCCTATTCCAATTATTTTTTAGGGACTTTCTCTGTCTTGATAAACTTAATAAAAGTGGATGGCCTTTACTATTTTTAAGGTCTCTCTACAGTCCATGAGTATCACATCATTAACTCTAAAAAAATTCAAAAGAATTTGTTAATGCTAAATCTGCAATGAAATAATCTCATAGAAGCAACGCTTGCAAGCAAATTCACATCTGAACAATTCACTCTGTTTCAGCCAAACAAATACCTGTTTTAAAATGTCTAGGGAGAACCACAATAAAATATCCAAAGTCTAAGAGGCATAGTGATTCCTTTGCCTGACCTTCTCTTCTTTCTCCTTTCTTCCCATTATAAGCAGTAAGTAGGCCAAGTAACTAGAGTGAGGAGTTTGCTAAAAAAAGCAGATTGAGACCAAGGAGGAAGTTAAGGTCAAGGGAGGTTGAGGATGAAGAGAGAGGTCAGGGTTGAGCACTGGCCTGAGACCACAAGGAGATCAAGTAGGCCTGCAGGCCAGGGCCAGCACTGGCTGGCGGTACTTGTTACACACAGGGAAATAAGCAAAGAAGTGAATGTACTCAGGATAGGGAAGCCTTTTCAAATGTGTTAACAGTGAGAGAAAGGAATTGTAAATGTGGAAAGGGCATAGGCTAGAATAACTCCAGATATTGGGCTGGAACTGGAGGTATTAGTGTGAACACAGGGTTTGTAGAACAAGAGATAACCAGAGATATAAAAATTCAAAGATGTGGCATAGTGCCTGTGGCTCAAAGGAGCAGGGCACTGGCCCCAATATACCAAAGGGGTGGGTTCAAACCCGGCCCCAGCCAAAAATTGCAAAAAAAAAAAAAAAACTTCAAAGATGTGGGCTGGGAGTAAAAGCTCATGCTCAGCACTCTAGGAGGCCAAGGTGGATGGACTGCTTGAGCTCTTCAAGAATTCAAGACCAGCCTGAGCAAGACTGAGACCCTATCTCTACTGAAAAACAGAAAAACTAGCCAGGTGTCATGGTAGATACCTACAGTCCCAGTTACTCAGGTGGTTGAAGCAAGGGGATCATTTGAGTCTGAGAGTTTGAGGTTGCTGTGAGCTATGATGATGCCATGGCACTCTAGGGCACAGAGTGAGACTCTGTCTCAAAAAAAAAAAATTGATGTGTATGTGTATGTATACTTATATATATTTCCAAGCTCTGTCTGCCAAAAGGAACTAGAGGCAATAACAGCCCATGAACGATGAATATATCCAGTACCCAATTCTGGGTTCTGCATACCACCTTCCAATCCAAAAAGAAATGGATGGGCAGCACCTGTGGCTCAAAGGAGTAGGGGGCCGGCCCCATATACCGGAGGTGGCAGGTTCAAACCCAGCCACGGCCAAAAACTGTAAAAAAAAAAAAAAAAAAGGAAATGGCTGATTCCAGGGCTGCAGTTTAGAAAGTGCAGGGTAAACCTGGACCATCTGGTGGTGCTAGAAAGTTAAGAAACATTCAAAATGATAGAACTTGTCAAAAATACACAGGCATCTGTTGGAAGGAGTTCCCACTAGCCAAATCTGAGATAATCTGGATATCAAAAGAAATAATAGTAGTAATGAATTACAGTCCACTGAATAAAAAAGGAATCCATAAACTCAAACTGATACAAATCAATAAAGGAGGGAAAAGAGGAAACTCTTCCTTAGAGAAGAATGCCAACTAACAAATACAGAAGGAATAACAAAGTTAGAAAATCACCGCTGGGCAACCAGCACAGTAAAAAATTATTTCAGGTAAGAATCATTAGTGCATGAATAGTCACAAGTCTCAAAGTTACTTATTAATCATGAAAGGAAAAATAGTAACGTCACAGTGGAGAACCCAGCAGAACCCATCTTAACCAAGTGATCAAAGTTAGCAGCAACAATAATGAGTATCATTCTTCTGTGTTACTCTGGCCAATAATGCATGACCAGATTTTAATCGATGAGGAAATATCAGATAAACCCAAATTGAGAAACTCTCTGCTGGCTGGCACTCCTCCAAAGCACAAAGGTCATGAAGACAAAGAAGGCCTGAGGAACTGTTCCGGATTAAAGACGACTCAGACATGGCAACTAAACGTAATGTGTGATCTGAGATTAGGTCCCCGATCAGAAGAAAGACATCAGTGAGATGCCAGCCAAATTCCTCTGGGGTCTAAAGATTAGTTCCCAATCTTGTATCAATGCCAATTTTCTGGTTTTAATCATTATACTATGGTTATGTAAGATGTTAACACTTGAGGATAATGGATGAAGGTATATATAAACACTTTACTATTTTTATAAATGTTTTTCTTTTTTTTTTCTTGGAATTCAGTGGCGCAATCATACCTTGCGGCAGCCTCAAGCAATCTCCCTGCCTCAGCCTCCCTGGGACTATAGGCACATACCACTGCACCTGGCTATTTTTTTTTTTTTCTTTTTTGCAGTTTTTGGCCAGGGCTGGGTTTGAACCTGCCACCTCCAGCATATGGGACCAGTGCCCTACTCCTTTGAGCCACAGGCACCAACCCTGGCTAATTCTTCTATTTTCTGTAGGGACAGTGTCTTGCTATGTTGCCCAGGCTGGTCTCAAACTCTTGGCCTTAGGTGATCCTCCCACCAACCACTCTAAAAGTGCTGGGATTATAGGTGTGAGCCACCACACTCAGCCCTGCAACAGTTTTCCATGGTCCAAGATTATTTTAAAGCAAAATTTTTTAGAAATCATCAGATGGTAAAGCACCTCAGCCTCCCAAGTAGCTGAGACTAAAGGTACCCACCACAATGCCCAACGACTTTTTCTATTTTTAGTGAAAGCTTAATAAGGAATATTTATTTACACAGCAGTTTTAAAGTATGCTCCCACAAAGGGAAATAGAAATTACAAAGAGAAAAATAATAACTTTCCAGAGGAAAACCCCACCCAGCACCACCCTCACCAAGTGCTCAAATCCACACAATGTGCCTCCTGACATGATACATTACAAACACAGCATCACCTATGTGGTATCCCTACCAAAAATGAATAACTTAGATCCTATCACACAGTAACACCAGAAAGACCTAAATTAAAAGAGGCTTCCTACAAAATAACTAATACCCCTCAAAAATGTCAATGGCATGAAAGGTAAGAAAAACCTTTTTCTTGACGAATAGTCCCAGACCAAAGGAAACTAAAGTTACTATGGTAACTCAATACACTACCTAATCCAGGATCAAATCCTCAGCCAGAATTTTGATTACTTATTTGTGATAAAGAGCATTATTGAACGATTCATCAAATTTGAATGTAGTCTATGAATCAGGTGTTAATATTGTATCAGTGTAACTTCCTAGTTCTGATGACTGCTCTTTGGTTACCCACAGGGGCGTCCTTCTTTTAGGGAGTATACACTGAAGGGATCAGAGATAATGGGGGATCTTACTGTCAAATGGTTTAGAAAAAGTATGTGTGTATATATAGGAAAAATGACAAAGCAGATGTCATAAAATGTTAACAACTGGGGAATGTGGGTAAAGGATATGTGGGGATTCTTGGTAGTATTCTTACAGCTTTCCTAGAAGTTTAAAATTACTTTGAAATAAAATGTACTTACCCAAGCAGGGTGGCTCATGCCCATAATCTTAGCACTTTGGGAGGGTGAAGTGAATGGATTGCTTGAGCTCTGGACTTTGAGATCAGCCTGAGCAAAAGTGAGACACTGTATCTACTAAAACTAGAAAAAGTATCTGGGCGCTGTGGTGGGCACCTGTAGTCCCAGCTACTTGGGAGGCTGAGACCAAGGGGATTGCTTAAGCCTGAGGTTGCTATAAGCTATGACATCAGGGCACTCTATCCAGGGCAACAAAGTAAGAATCTGTCTCTAAAACAAATAAATTGTTTTAAACTTACTTCTTATAAAACAAAAAATAAGACAGATTGGGTCAGAATGTGCAGGGCCCTTTGGGAAGCTAAGGCAGGAGGATCACTTGAGACCCTCAGTTTGAGATCAGCCTGCTCTCACAACATAGCAAGACCCCATCTCCATAACAGATTTTTTAAAAATATCTTATCAAGTTTAAAAGAATGGAAATCACATAACAAGCGCTCTTAGACCACAGTGGTATTAAACCAGAAATCAAAAAATACCTGAGAAAACTCAGAATGTCTGGGGATTAAGCAATGCACTTCTAAATAACATAGGGGTCAAAGAAGACATTTAAAATTTCTTTTAGAAAGGAGAGCTCACAAGGAAATGTACAGCACTGAATGCATACATAGGAAAAGATGGAAGATCTAAAACTAATCATCTAAGTTTCCACCTTTGAAGACAGAAAAAGAACAAATAAAATTCAAAACAAAAGTCACAATATTTTCAAGGAGTAAAAACAAAGTTATAGCAGTTAGATTTGTCAAAAGAACATTGTTACCTTAATAGTTCTCAGAACAAAGTAGTATCCAAAATAAACATGAGAAACACAACATCCCAGCAGTATCTTTGCTCAAAGGTCCTGCATGTGAAGGTAAGGGCACGCAAAGGTGACTCAAAGGCAAACTGAAAGTAAGGCAAATTCATTTTTAAAATAAGGTTGTATTGATATTTTAGAGTTGGTAAAATCAAGGATATTTGATGTTCTTACCATAAAAGCATAAGCTGGCAAGGTGACGCATGTGTTCATTACTGACTTATTCTATAACATATACATAAATCAAAACATCACAACATAACCCATAAATATGCCAAATTATTATATGTGAATTAAAAATAAGTTGGGGGGAAAAGAATGTGCAGAGCCATGGACGCCAGGTAGAGATGCATTTCTTTTACCCTTTTACAAATGGAAAGCCACTGAGAGTTTCTACAGTAAAATACGATGCAATCAAAGGCTGCTGAGATGGTACAGTCAAGAGTTGAGCTAAGTGTCAAGCAAAAGCGAACACCAACCAGCGGAAAAGAGGGACTTCGAGGTAACTTCCCGGCCTCCAGCTGATACATCCGGAGATAGACTTCAACCTGGGATGTGGCATCACTGACAAAGCGAATGACTTTCAGAGCGTGCAGCACATCCGAGTACTGGTCCTTGCGATACATCATCACCTTGGCATGGGATTCATGGTGAGGAGGCAGGATCCCTACACAGGGAATCAGGGGGGAAAAGGGTGAAAAAACTGAGACATCGATCCCTCCTCTACTAAAGGAAATCCTGTGAGAAACACCCCACACAATTAGAATTCACTCAAATATTTAATTACCATATAGAGTCTCTTTTACAAATTCTTCCTATAAAGCAGTCTTAAATGTCGACTACTATCTATATCTGAATAGTAACATACCATTGATATTAAAGAGAAATGAAGTAGCATCACAAAAATCCTTGGATGCCACATACAAGATAGTAACTGTGTCAATTTATGGCTGTCAGCCTCTGGCCACCTTTAGCCCCTAAAGGCTTCTCTCTGGTCTTTGCAGTTGGCCCCTACATCTCAGAAGCACCATCAGCTCCTTGAAGGCTTCTCTTCCCCAACAGCTACGACCTGTTCACAAAGTATCCTAACCTTATGGCCAAAAAGGGACCAAATCATCATTGATGAAATCACTCCCTGTCCCTGACATTTCTATGACATTTTACACTAATTAGCCCATTTAAATATGGTGTCACATCTTTTATATCAACAAGTAGCTTTCAAAAAACAGTGGAAAGACCACTGGGCAGGCCATCAGTAAACCTGGGTTCTAGTCTCAAACCTGACAATACCAGAATCCCCACAAATGTATTAGGCCCTCCAGGTACTAGTTTCCTCATGTAACAGAGGCAGAAAATGGGAAAGACAAGCATTTCACCAAATGTTCTCTGCAGAATGCCAACCCCAAAAGTGTTCAAGAGAAAAGGATCCCATGGTTAAAGAGACTTGGGAAATGGTGACAATGAATTTTCAAGGCAATAAAGATAAACATTTTACTTTATTTATTCCAGCCTTATTATGTTTAATGAGGCTATACAGATATACAGACTCTGAAACAAAAGTCCCAGGTTTTAATTCCAGCTTCTACAATTAACAGGCTAAGTGACCATTAGCTGCTTACTCGAGCTCCCTCTGTCTTAACCTGCCCGTCTGAAAAATGGGAATAATGATACCTAACCTTGGACAGCGGTTGTGATGAGTAAACAAATCAAGACACACGGAACACTCAGAAGAGTGCATGGCACACACTACCCAAGGCGAAGCATCAGCGAGTATATCTGCCTACGAATCCCTCTTAGGAATAAAATACCATGGATCCAGGATTCTAAAGAACATCCTAGGGAACAAAGTCTCTAGCTAACACGCCGCCACATTAATTTTAGAATCAATCTTGCTTATATGTTCTTTTCCTTAACATAAATCTTTACTCACCATAGCTATGGGCTGTGCGCCAAGCTTCCAGAAAAGCCAAGGGAACACACTAAAGTATCTTCTTCATCTGGACTAATACAAATTAAACCGCTGTGGTTGAACTTTCATCATACTACTACAAGCTGCATACAGCTTCCCGTGTTAAACATTAACCCTGTTCTAAATGGTATCAGGAAGCAGGCATCCCTGAGCAGCCAAAAGCCTGAGCGAAAAAGAGGCAAGTTGTCACCTGCATAGTGTGACAGCTATAAATTTTCAGTGTCTTATAACTACCTCACTTATGTGAAAAGAAGGGCAAGAAAAATAAAGTCAGATAGGTCTCAGTACTCAGAAGTGCCACAAAGCACAACCGTCCATTACCCACTAATCCACTGGAGTTATTAATAAGACACAGCACTTCCCAGCAGATATGGACATTGTGGACATTATCACATCAAACGCATCCCTGGAAGGCACTTCCTTTGACATCCACTGAAAATAGTTAAGATTTAAGAAAAGAATTCCCTGGGAAAAATCAGACTGGTTGTTAATACTTCTCTAGATTGTGAGTGCGTAAAGAACGCCAGGACACACAACAAAAAAGTCACTGTGCAGTGATTTATCAGACAACCTGTATTCCTTACAGCCTCCATTCTACACGATCAGATTGAGGACTGCACAGTTCTCAAGTCCTAAACACATACCACATTTTGGAAAGAAAATGAGGTCCACAACCTATCCCATCTTCAAATGAGTTCTACAACTTACGCTCAAATCCTTAGCTCTGCCTCGTACCGGCTATAAGGCCTTACACAAGTTATCTAGCCTCACAAAGTCTTTTTCCCCACTTATCAGCATATTAGACACCTACCTCTTTAGGGTGGGGAGGGGGGGGCAGAATTCTAGGATTACTCTATACAGTTAATGTAAACTACTCAGCCTAGTGAGAGGCATACAAGAACAGCCAGTAAATAGCAGTAATAGTTCACATTCCTCATAGAGACTTGGCACACAGCCCATAGCTAGTTCACAATCCTCACCACTATTCTACAGCTAACTTAAAAAATTTTTTTAAGAACATAAAAGAGGGTGATAATAGGCAGCCATTATGTGCTTCACTAGGTTCAGCAATGATAGGGGGAAAAAAAATCTTGGGCTCAAAAGAGATGCTGCCAGTTAAATGCAGCACCTGATTCACTTTTTCCTCCACAAAAACTAAAAGAGATCAGTTTTCCCCTCATTCAGAAAATGAGGTCCACAATTTCACCACTGGAATTTATTCATTCACACTTCCAGAGAGTGAAAATGTTCCAATTCCCTTTTTACTCTAATAGCACTCATTAAGAAGTTATACCTCTACAGCTGAGAATCACAAAATCTTACAAATTTAGGGCTAAAATCTAGAAGTAGTTTAGCTCAATAGTCTCATCTTACAGATGCAAAAAGAAAAAGAAATGAGCACCAGAGAGGGTCCAGGCTACTCAGCTAACAGCAAAGCTTACACCTGTTCTGCTTTCTCCCAGTCCAATGCTCTTCCCACATCCCCCAGTCTGATGCTCTTCCCACATCTTGAGTAAGTAACATGTTATTTTCTCCTTTATCATGAATATACTAGCAGCCCTAGACTTAATGCTTAATAAACTGCTAATGAAGTCACCTTCTTAAAGAATTATATAGTGAGCAGAAATTAAGTCTGCTCAAAACATAAAGAAGACCCAATATTCAGTAAAGGGCCTAAATAAATCCTCTTTTTTTCTGACTAATAAGATAACAAATGATCCCTTTATTCCATTTTTTTTTGGGGGGTAGGGACAGAATCTCATTTTGCCATGGCATCATAGCTCACAGCAACCTCAAACTCATGGGCTCAAGCGATCCTCTTGCCTCAGCCTCCCAAGTAGTTGGAACTACAGATGCCTGCCACAGTGCCAGGCGATTTTTAGCGATAGGGTCTCACTCTGGCTCAGGCTGGTCTCCAACTTCTGAGCTCAGGCAATCCTCCCGTCTCGGCTTCCCAGAGTGCTAGGATTACAGGCGTGATCCCCTTTATTCAATATTTTTGAAGATAAGTCTTTGAACTCCTGGATCTCCTACCTAAAAGCACCTTCCATACCAATGCACGGTACATGGACGGGAGAGGGAACCTCTGACTAAAGGTACAAAGTTTCTCAGTATCTAGAGGAAGAAAAAAGCAGTTAGAAGCTTTTCATGCTGATCACAGTACATAAAAGTGCATTTCATTTTTTTAAAGCTGTAAATACAGACAAGAATTTCTTTAGAGGAAGTCTACCTTATGGTCAGCAAACTTAGGAAAGACAATACTAATATGATTTCTAGCCCAGGTCTATTACCATCTAAGTCATTTTAAAACAGTTAACATTTTACAGCACAGACTATGGATTATGCATGTTACTACATTCCCTATCATAACATTGGCAGTAGTTACTAATTTATTTCGTTTAATTTACATTACAAGTCTGTTGGGTAGTTACTGTTCAAAAGATGCAGAAACTGAACCTCAAAGTAGTTAAGTGACTTAATCAAGTAAAAATAACCAGGAAGTGGCACAGTCAGCCCTCAAATCCCCACATTTTCCAATAAATTACACTCAATTCCCTGGCCCTCAATTCTTCTGCTTATCAAAGGAGAATATCAGACGTATCAGACATACTAAAGCATAGACTATTTAGTGAGGATCAAAGATCAGGTGGGAAATATTTTTGAAACTTTAAAAGAACTCTATGCAAATAAAGTATTATTTTAAACTATGGTTTAGTTTATTTGACTTCGGTCAACAACAGATGTTACTACTACTTAAAATAAACTTAAGCTTAAAATGAACTAAAATATCAATATACAATGCAGTCTTAGAACTTCCATAAAGAAACGCATGACCAGAGTTATTGCAAGTTTACTCAGAAGCTACAAGACACACTTGGAAACAGAAAAAAATATACAGGTTTAGTAAAAGAAAAAATATTACTGACATCTTAAGAGGCTTTTCAAAAACTTATGACTCTTAATGAAATATAAATTTAACTCTGCTGTCATCATATCCCTAAAAAATACGGCAAGTAACAAATAACTCTGGATGTCTATTAAGGTAGTTATTTACTCCAAACATCCAAGATGACTAAGAAGCAAGGATGTTAATTAAACTTATAAAACTCACCCAGGCGATCATCTTTCAGGAGAATTTCTAATGATTTCTTTTCTTCAACTCCACGAAATCCCACTTTCTCATAATATACTGAACGAAAGTTTCTCTGAGAGTCCTCAGTCATGTTTCATTCTTGGAGGAAAGAGAAAGAGAGAGGGAAGGTGGAAAGTGAACCTAGAAACAAAGAATAAAGAATTAGAAACATTTTCAGTGATTTTTCTGCACTTTTTCAATAAATCTGATATGCCTGATACTCTGCCCTTATGGGACTCAATCTCTCCTTTTACACAATTCTAGAACCCCTTCACTTGTGCATCTTGGTCAAAAACCCATCATGTAAGTCCTAAGTCCTCTGAGTGGTTCAAACTGATGGTCTAAGATTAATAAATTAGGGTTTCTACTTTTCTTATGAGGGTGCCTAGCACAATGAAATATTCTGTAGTCATTATAAATGTGCAAAGAAAAAAAAAAGAGACATGGGAAGCAATGCAAAAATGTCATACAAAAGGGGTTACTAAACAGTATACATTATGATTCTATTTTTGTTTTTACAAATATTTTCCATTTAAAAATTAAAACTATATTCCAAAAGGTTAGTGATGATTATCTTTAAGTAGGATTCCAGATACTTTTTTTTTTTTGCTTTTCTTCTGTGT
>CAUYQV010176340.1:0-12369 GCA_963574575.1 Galagoides demidoff | reverse complement strand
TACAATGATTAACCGAATGATGTGAAAGTTATGTTAACCAGCTTGATGAAGGTGTTTCAAATTGTATATGAAACAGCACAATGTACCCCATGTTTGCATCAATGTACACAGAAATCAATTAATAAAAAAAAAAAAAAAAGAACTGTAACCACACAAAAAAGATCACAGCCTGGTTTTTGCACTACTGCTTCCTCCAGTAACTATTTTATTAGCATTTTAGAGATTAAAAACCATGGAATGCATGTCTTCAGAAGGAAGAAAAGAGTACAAAATAAAGATGAAGCATTTTATTATCACTACCAAGAACCAAATCAGACAAGGTAGGAATGAGTGAACAGGCATCCAAAGCATTCTGCTAGAACAAATTACCAGAAGCTAAATGTTGTTGCTACTTAAATAGGACAAAAGGACTGATTCTGTACTGTCCCTCCAAGGAGATGCATTTTGGTGGCATGAGTTTTTCATGCTTTTGCTAAAATTTCTGCTCGTAGCTGAGTCATTTGAGCACCTATGAACTGGTGCTCAGATGTCCCTGTGCACAATGACCACAACTTGCAATTAGATCAGCTCAAGCTGATAAGCATCTTAGCAACCAGCCCAGGTGCTAAATCCAGTTAGTCCATTTACTGGAAAGTAACAAATTCAGTGTTTCTTGCTGAGCTTAGTAAAACCAAGACAGGGAGCTGGAGACAGAAGATGGGTAGGCTGGTGGAGGTCAAGTCTAAGAAGTCCTCCCAGAGGGACATCCTGGCCAGATCTTCCTTTCTCCTTAGCTTCCTCTGCATCCTCAGCTTTCTTACCATGGGCACTCCTAACAGCCTGGGAACCATTAGTTTTCACCAAGAAGCCATCTGGGTACAGCACAATCAAATTAACTACTGTTTGAGGGATCTTTCCATTTTCATAAGAGATGGAGATGCTTTAAAATCCCAGGTGTGGGTTATCATTTTATGATATAATGGAGTTCATTACCCAAAATAGACCAAGTTATGCTGTAGTAGCAAACTGTCCCCCAAATCTTAGTGTCTCACACTATCACGTGTCTCTTCCGAACATTTGTATTTATGTCCAAAATATGTCACATGAACTTGGGGGCATTATGATCCCAGCCCAGGAAGGGCAGTGCACATTTGTAAATCATGAAGAGCTCCTACAGTAATGGACCAGTTGACAAGATTTTAAATATATGTGTTTTCATCTTTAAGTTACTATTCATTCACAAGAGGACTCTACCTAGCATATTCAAATAGCATGATTTGGTTGTTTGTACCTTCACATTAACCGGAAATTTTAAAAAACTTACTATTCATTGAGGTTTTTGTATCATGATTTTTTTTCAACAATTTTATAATTTATTTTCAATGGAGTAGAGCTGTGAAAGAAACCAAGGAATATAAAATATGTTATATTATATGAAATATATGAAATCTTTCCATATGTCAAAACAGAATACTTTTCTGATAAAACATTGGTATATGTTGGTAACTTCTATTTTTCCAGGAAAAAAAAAAGGAATTCTCTATAATGTTCTTAAATGCCAGCATGTGCCATAATAATGGGATTTTGTTGAGCTAATCACGTCTTTCTTCCAACAAATCCCCATACTCCTACAACAGACTGTCTGATCCATCCTATACAGTACAGCTCTTCACCTTCCCACAGAGAGAATCTGCTCATGTCTTTGCTCTGCTCCCAAACCTTCCATGGCTCCCCATTGCTCTTGGTGGTGATTGCCAATGGGAGCAACAGTTGCCATGGTTACCATAGCCCTTCTTAACTTGGTCCCAGCTTCCCCCTCCAGCCTCATCTCTTCATGCTTTCAGCTCCACCTGTACCCTATCTTTTGGTTTCTCAAAATGAAGCCTGCTATTGAGCCCTCTCACATTTAGTCCCTCCCTGTTCCATCCCCATCTCTAGCCATCAGAAGCCTCAGGGCCTTGGCCTTGCCATCTGCTTCCAGCACATCCTTCAGGAGCCCCTTCTCGGGAACCAGAGTCTAGGTTCAGCACCCTCAATTTATACATTGATGCCTGGGAAGCATCAATTTTTACCTAGAAGTCACCTCAGTGCCAGAAAAAGCACGGTAATGAGTGTTTTCAGGTTTCTCATTTTCATAGAAGTGCTGCTTCCTGGCACTCAGTACCTCCTCTGTCCCACCGCCTCTTATACTCAGTGCTCACTGCTTATTTGACTATCTGCTTCCTCAACAGTCTGAAATGCAAGTACTGAGAGAACCCAGGGCCTGAGGTACTCTGGGGTCAGTTCAAAGAGACCTTAGTCCTCCAGGGAAATGGAATTCCCCAGCAGCCACCAGGAGGGTGCCCAAGGCCCATGCTGAGCCCACTGTAGTTCAGCAGATCCCTGTGTATGCTGTGAAGTGACCAGGATGGAGAGGACATCACAGCTCCCAGGAGATTCATGATCTGAGAAGCTCATGAATCTCTTTCATAAGGCATCATGAGAAGGATGAATGGGGAGGAGATAAGGACCCAGATGGGAAATTTGAAGTTTTTTGATTTTTCACACCTTTACGTTATAGGGTATTAAACTCACCCTGCTTTATTAATGGGGTGAACAGTAAACTATTCACTCAACACATTCATTGAAATTATTACCTGTGAACATCATAAAGGTAAGGAGATAATTAAATAACATTTTGAAAAATACTCAACACTCTTTTTTTTTGAGGAGAGTCTCACTTTGTTGCTCTCGGTAGAGTGTCATGGTGTCATAGCTCACAGAAACCTCAAAGTCTTGGGCTCAAGCGATTCTCTTGCCTCAGCCTCCTAAGTAGCTGGCACTACAGGTGCCCACCACAATGCCCAGCTACTTTTTAGAGATGGGGTCTCACTTTTGCTCAAGCTGGTCTTGAACTCACGAGGTCAAGTGATCTACCCACCTAGGCCTCCCAGAGTACTGGGATTACAGGTGTGAGCCACAGTACCCAGCCTAATATTCAAGATACTTAACAGAAAATTTCTTCATGGGACCAATTCATGTGACATATTTAGAATTAGCCAAAGTGTAACATTTGTTGAGTGTCTTACAATTTTTCAGTAGAAACATTCTCATGTTATAAATGAAGAATTTGGCATGGGGAGGGACATGTCCATCGCACAAAGTCACAGCACTCGCAGTGGGCCTCAAGCCCAGTTATACTCAACTATGAAGCTTATTCATGTTCCACTTTTCCAAAAGTTCATAGCAATAGTCTTTATAGCATGTAGTTTAAAAAAAAAAATCCATAATGCAAGATTTAAAGTTCTAGGCTCTGTGTTGCAATGGGTAGCAAACTGGACTTCTGAAGTTTTGTAAACATGGAGTGTTACCTGTACAAATAAGTAGCATGGTTTTCTAAAAAAAAAAAAAAAAAAATAGAAATACAAGTCATGATTTTAAAAATCAAAAGCTTAGCTCTTCTATTCATATCTATGCCACCTTGAACAAGTGATTTAACCATTTTGAACCCAGTGTTTCCTCTGTTGTAAAGTGAGAGGAATGACATATCAAAGGAAGTGCTTAAGAGGCACAGTGAACATTAAATGAATCTAAAGTCCCTTCACTCTTTGTTTCTCTATAGGAGTCAAGAGGGAAAACAAATTACTTTGAAAAAAGAAAGAGGTGGATCATTATCTGTTTGTGCAATGGCTTCTTTCACTGGAACTGTACTGCCTCGCTCAGGTGGTAAAAATAGTGTTTCCATGAGAAGGGCAATTCTTGATTCCCTTTTCGCTTCTTTCATCCCTCCTCAACTGCACAGATGATAATAAAGACCAACCACTGGTCTTTATTAAGCCCTGTAAAGCAGGGCGGAACCTGTCTACATATTTCTAGAATTAGGGCTAAAAAGGAGACCCTGAGACACATGCCTCTGGGTCTCAGCAAGAATTGCTTTGTGCAGTTTCTGTCCCACAAGTTATAGAAGGCAAGGCCAGAGACAGAGGACAGCCACGGTGTAGCACAAGGAAGCACAGCAAATTCAATGCTGAAATGCTGATGTTCTTAGGGATTACACCTTGGTTAGCAGTCCAGTGATTTCATTTGGCCATTGTTCTGTGTTAAGAACATTCTTTCCCTGGCCGGGCGTTGTGGCAGGCGCCTGTGGTCCCAGCTGCTTGGGAGGCAGAGGCAGGAGACTCGCTTGAGCCCAGGAGTTGGAGGTTGCTATGAGCTGTGATGCCATGGCACTCTACCCAGGGAGAGAGCTTGAGGCTCCGTCTCAAAAAAAAATAAAAATAAAAATAGTACTGTCAAATGACAAGGAGAATGGGTGTGATACACAAGTAATAAAACTTATCCAATGGGCCCTAAATGGCCCTTTTCTTTATCCCTTTGAATTACAGCAGAGAAAGATAATTAAATTTGTTCCTGGAATGCAAAGGGGTAACACACATACCATTAGCCCCACTGAGTATAAATATAACATACAGTTTCTGGAGGGGAAGCTTGGAAGCAGAGAAATAGCAGAGCTTGCATAATCTCTGGCCTTTCCATTTATTCCCAGTAGAGTTAATAGATTCTGCATGTGCCAAAGCCAGAGTCCCAGCAGAGAGGGGCCTGCCTTAGCCTGAGGTTGGGAGAGCACTCCTAGAGTGAGTGAGACCTGCACCACATGGCATTATATATTCATAGGTTACCTGAAGAGGCACTGGAAAACACTTGGTTTTTTTAAGGAGGGAGAAATATGGTATGGGATTTTCAGATTATAGAGTGCCTGGGTGAAGGGCCAAGATCCGATTACCAAGGACCCTAGGAACAACCTTGTCCATCAGGAATAATGACATCAACAAAAGGTCTCTCTGGAAGCTGGTTTAGGCCAGTTAACTCTACCAAGCTACTGAAAGAGGGGGAAAAAAGAGCCTTCAGGGCCATCCCTATTTTCTCTCATCAGTTTCCATTCGGGCAGGAGGTCACCTAGTTCTTCATGTCTATAACATCTAAAAATCTTAATTCTAGAGTTAGAGCCATTTTTAAATGACCCAAAACAATTCTTTGAACCTAAGCCGTGCTAATTGACCCATTTGAAAATAAATGCATTAAGAGTTATAACCCATAGATAACTGTCTATTTTGGTGCACGGAAAGTTTGTTGATAACTTTCAAAAGTTATTTGAAAACTAAGCCAGGATATTTCAGTCTGGTTAGCCAGTCATAAGATTATCTTTATTCCAAAGATACAGGTTTTTTAAATGTTATATATAAAGAAATTTATGTGTGAATATGTGAAGTATTTCTACCCTTTGGAGAAAGGTAGAATATTATCACTATAAGAAGAAATTTGAGGCATAGAAGACTAAAATGCAACTAAGTGGAGTCAAACTGCTTAGTTTTCTCCTCCATCAAGGCACGCCTGTGTTTTGATCTGTTCAGGAAGATACATTCACTGCCTTGTTCCAAGTCTCTAGAGCAGTGATTGTCTAACTGTGGTTCCCAGACCAGCATAATCATCATCACCTAGGATCTTGTTAGAACTACAAATTCTTGAGTTCTCTGTACTCCAGGCTCACTGAGTCAGAATCCCTGGAGGTTGGACCTAGCAATCTATATGTTTAACAAACCCTTCAGGTGATTCTGATGTAAACTCAAGTTTGAGAACCACTGCTATTGGTACAGTCCTCATTCCCTCCTAATAGAGCATTCTGAGAATATAATTTTAACTTTATAACAATAGAACTGATTACATTACTGTTACCCATCCATGCTAGTGTCACTGTAAATGTAGATTACTTTTTAAAAAATATGCTTGGAAATTAACCAGTTTTTCATTGAGTGACATGAAGGAGATTGTTGTTAGCATTTAAATTACTTTGTGTTATGAGACTCTCATTAATTACTTATGTTCTTAGTAGTTGATACTTTATTGAAAAGACCTGCGCTAACATTAATAAATGCAAACAGAGTGGAAGGTCCGGAGGTTAATGAGATAATGAAACATTAATCTGTGTTTCTTCTTTAATGTAAAATGGAGATTCATCAGGTTCACTCTGTATGCTTCACATTTGTCTTTCTAGGAAGAACAAAGTATGCTGGCTATGGAAGATGAGGGCACAGTACAACTCCCATTGGAAGGACATTACAGGTAAGATGTAAATTTAAAAACACAACAGTCAAGTAACAAAATGTGTTGATATATACTATACCGGAGAATTTCATACTGCATGGCCTCCCATGTAGGTTTGTTGAATTGTGTTAGAGTAGAAAGAACTGAAAGTAGGGATTAGATTATTGAGTCCCAGTACTGAGTTCTGCCAGTATTAGCTGTATGACTGACGACATGCTATTTGGGTGTACTTGCAAATAAGGAAGCAGGCAGCTGTTGTCTGAAATATTTTCTTCCCATATTTTATAATGTATGTGAAGGATAGATTTGCTTTGGGTATAAATACATATATATTCACCAAACTGATCATAGATAAATGCTTTAATTCTGTGAATTTGCCTCTAAAAAAGGCATTTTCGAAGAGATAATGTGTTTCTTGAGTGGAAGGATTGAGTCATTTCAGTCATTTTAGGAAATATTTATGCAGTTCTCCAAAATATGCTAATCTCCTTTATGAACAAAGATATAGCAAAATAAAGCAAACTACTATAAATTATAATAAAAACTTTTTTAAAAAACTTTATTCAAATTAATATGAGGTTCCAATATTTAGGTTACATCATTCTCACTTCCAGGACAAAGTTCCTTTCGTAGAAGAGCCCCTCACCCAGGGGGCGTGTTATATACCCTCATAATGTGTACATTCAGTGAGATCCCACCTCATGCCCTCCCTCCCTCTGCCATACATCCTCCCCCTTCCCCCCCTCCCACTTCCCTCTACCCCCCAACTGGACTATAATAGTAACTTATTATTCTTAGGAACATGTTATAATAAAAGCTTTTGCAAGTATTCAGCCAAAATTATCTTTTTCTTTCCCTTTCAGTATAATTTAAATAGTTTCCCTCTACAATTCTATTTGGTATTCCATTTAGTACCCAATTTTATTACCTCAATGATGTGCTTAGGGACAATTTAAGGCTATGCCAATAAAAAAAAAAAACACAGAGAAGTCTTTTGTCAGAGAAAGGAATTTGTCAAAGTGTGGACAAATAAGATAGGAGAGAATCTTCTGGATCTTCAGAGTCTGACTCTAAAATCATGTTCCCTAGAATTTTAAGAAGTATAATTACATACCACTTAAGGGTGAGTACAAGTATAGAAAGCATTTTATCGTTTTTTTTTTTTTTACAACATTTAAATTTTAAAATCCTGTTGGTTGTATAGTTGAATCAGCATATTCCCAAGTATATTCTGTAGACACCTCCTCTCATGTGGTACCACTCTCAAAAGGGCTTTGTGGTTAAATAAGTTTGGAAAATGTTCCATAACTACATTCCAGTTTGGAAATTCACAATGCATATTAGCATATGAAACAATCTAAGTAGTACTACATATTTTAAAAAACATGTTTAGCTTTGTTTAATTTAGTATTTTTAAGAGTTTGCTCTTTAAGACTCAAGACTTTTCTTCACATAAGACAAAAAACTTATTTCTCAAGATACTTTTGGAAATTAGTTGATCTCATTCTTTGTTACTAGGAAACTCTTTCTAGGAAGACTAAGGGATGGAGGGATTAGAGGAATTAAAGAACATGTTTCTCGATTGAGCAAGGAAGGAAGATCCAGAGTTTTGTTCCTCATAAAAGTTGACTTCATCAATCTCTTGTGAAGAACCATGACTGAGGGTCATGTGAGGTCAGTGTAGGGTCACTGGAGATGTGATTTTTCCATGGCAGAATCTCTTCCCTACATATAGTAAAGTGAGAGCTTTTCTCTCATTTACCGAAACTCTCTTTCACTTAGTTCATGATTTATTGCTGCTGCCATTTGGTTAAGTTTCTAGCCCAGGAGATGTTGTGGAGCATCCTAATATTATTTGTAATTGGTACTATTTTTAAAATGTGAAAAGAGCCCCCAGGCCCTGCTATTGTAGGTTTCCCCAGTGTATTTAGAATGACTCTTGTCAAATACACAGGCCGCATTCATTTATTCAACAAATACTTACTGAGTGAGAGCCAAAGGTTCAGCCCTTAGGGGAACAGCAGTGAACGAGTGGTTAAGAATCTTGGCCCTCATGAAACTTATATTCAAGTAGAATAGACAGAATATAAGCAAATGAGTATGTCATGTAGTATAGTATTTCATATTATGAAAAGTACAATCAAAACAAAAAAACAAATAAAAAATATCAAAGTGCTCTGAGAGGATGGAAATAACACTTCACAGTAGAGCAAAGTGAGCCTATCTGAGAAGGTGACATTTAAAGGAGGGGAATGGTCACATCATGGGAAGGGATGTTATTAGTCGAAGGAAAGGACATTACCAGGCTTCAAGACAGCAACAAGCCTGTAGTGTTCCAGAACAGTCAACAAGCCCTTGATTTGTGGCTGGAGAGGAGGGAGCAGGGATGCAATGGCAGGAGGTGAAGTCAGAGTGGGAGGGAGGACAGGGACTTAGAGGCCATTCTAAGGACTTGGCATCAGAGTGAGTAAGGAGGAGCCACTGAAATGTCTGAGCACAGCAGGTAAGTAAACTGTGACGCTGTGAAAGTTGGGAACAAGAGCTAAGGCAATGGATGTGCAGAGCCTAATCCCTGTTAAGTTGAAGTGAATTAAGAACATTGCAGGCCAAATCAGTATCTTACAGCTTAAGCTTTTATTTAGAATTTATTTTTTACAATTTTTTAATAATTGAAATATAATAATTCTCCATTTTAATTATCAAAATACTGTACAATAAGCAAAATGTGGCATATGTATACAATGGAACATTATTCAGACTTAAAAGGAAGGAAATTCTGGCACATGCTAAACGTGGATGAACTTTGAGAACATTACCCTAAGTGAAATAAGCCAGTCACAAAAAGACAAATGCTTCATGACGCCACTTGCATGAGGCACACATTCAAACTCACAGAGACAGAGAGTAGAATGGTGGTTTCCAGGAGCTAGGAGGAGGAGGAAATAGAGTTATTGTTTACTGGGCTTTCGGTTTTATAAAAGTTTCGGTTTTACAAGATAGAAAAAGATCCCGAGATGGATGTGAGGGATGGTTGCATGACATTATGAATGTTTTTAATAACCAGAACTGTACATTTAAAAATGGTTAAAATGGCAAATTTTATCTTACGTGTACTTTACCACAATAAAAAAAATTGGGAAAACATACTCTACAAAGACATAAGGTTGTCCTATATTTAGATTCTGTCATTGAATAACTGCAGTTACTTCTTTATTGTTTATTATTTCATTTTGGACAAACTTCTATCTAGAGATGACCCATCTGTGATCAATATTTCTGATGAAATGTCAAAGACTGCCTTGTGGAGGAACCTTCTGATTACTGCCGATAACTCAAAAGATAAGGAGTCAAGCTTTCCTTCTAAAAGGTTTGAATTTTAAAATAATCAAAATTTATACCAATTCCATTTCTTTGACATAAATCCATTAGCAAAAGAATAATATTGGTGTCCATTAAATTTAGATCTAAAATATTCCAGAAGATTATTTTTGAAAGTGGGCAATAATTACAATTTTCCAAAACGTTGGTATATTTTTCAACATCTCCCTTTCAAAATTAAAGCTCACTCCCAAATTATCTTAGTGGGGGTGGGGGTAAGGGTGCTATAAATGAGCCCCAATGCACATGGTATTTTTAATGTTAATTTTGGCTTACTAAATTTTGGCCCACTACTTTGCAGAATGATGTTATTTTATTCTTTACAGTCCATTTCCCTGGACCAGGACCCTCTTAGATACCTGGCCACATTTTGTACTCCCTCATTGCCATTTGTAAGCCAATGTGCATTATACGTATGCATTGATGATTACCTGCTGGGTATATTTCCTGTCTACCCCAACCCCCGAGATCTTTTCTAATCATCTGACCTTAAAACTATCAGCTCCTGAAATTCTATCCATTCTTACTTTTCTGTATGTAAACATATGAACAACGCTTATAGTTGTGGGTGGCAGTTTTAGTGCATGCTGGGGGGAAGAGTGTGTCCTTAAATATCAAGATGAGATTTCCCATTGAATTTTTTAGAATTTATAAATAAGAGTTCAAATCATCCAGTCTCCTCAGATGCTGATCTGAAAAAAAGGAATTCTTGACAACAGCGCCTATGGCTCAAAGGAGTAGGGCACCTGCCCCATATGCTGGAGGTAGCGGGTTCAAACCCAGCCCCGGCCAAAAACTGCAAGAAAAAAAGGAATTATTATGTTATGCTAATATCTCTTCTTGTTAAAGAGTAACTGAGGGATTTGGAATAGTGTTTGCTATAATTATGAAGTTCCTTTATTTTTATAACCTTAAATTAACTTTTTCTACTTAATTTTTGTTATTACATTTTTGTCATAAGCTCCCCTTCCTAATCACTCTAGAAGCTGATTCCCCAAAGGTAAGACCCGCTCCCTGAAACCTATTCCTTGGTTTCATTTCCTTTTGTTAAATGGTGTCTTCTAGAAACCTGGTCAGTCTATGTCCTCTGTGTGAGTTTTGGGGGGTGGGGAGGCAAAAGGCATGGGAAGTCTTGGGCTCAGATTCAGGATCAAATCAAGTTTCATGGCATTTCTATAACCACTCAGCTCTTTAAGTGTGTCTGAAACTTGAGTAATGTTTTTTCCATTCACAATTTTTACAAATGCATCATATATAAATCAACAAATATCACAGAACTGTGTTTAGTAATCCATCAAATTTCTAGATAAGGCAAAGAAAATGTTTCCTTTTAAGAAAAGCCAGAAGCTTCCATTTATGTACCATCATGTGTTCAAACCTGTCAGCTTTAGTCAGCTTCATGGGATTCACTGGAAACATAGTCTAGAGAAAGGAGCTACATTAGATTTACAGAGAGCAAAACTCTGTTTCTTTTTGATGGTTTTTGTCACCCCAAAATGGCATGTTGCTTCCATGTCATCTCCATATCATAAACAAGACCAACAGCAAATGCTCAGAGTCTTCATCCCAGAGGCTGATGATTCTGTCTCTCAACTACCTCCAAAATTTACTCCAGAGTTAGTTAATACCGTGTTTCCTCGAAAATAAGGCACTGTCTTATATTTATTTTTTCTCAAGAAAATATACTATGGCTTATTTTCAGGGGATGTCTTACTCTCCGCGCAGAAATGCATGGCGTGGCTATGCAGCGTACATGGTTATGCTGCATAGCCTTGCCCATTGCTAGGTCTTATTATCCGGGTAGGGCTTATATTTAACAAATGCATAGAAATCCTGCTAGGGCTTATTTTTGGGGTAGGTCTTATTTTCAGGGAAAATATGTTACTCAGTAGGCTCTCTCAAAAACTTTTTGTTGGTATTTTCTGCCTTTTAATAGGACTTTAAAACCTTCACATATTTCTTTACTTGGCTAAAGCAAAAGTAAAATTACATTCTAAAACATTCTTGAACTCCCTTTCCCAACAATCCCTGCTTTAGTCTGATAATTCTCACAGTAATTCTGTTTTGCTAGAACTCTCGGAATAAAATCAGAGTTATGAGGAGGATAATTTCTCAAGCTGATTGAAATATGTACTTGTGGACCCTTTTGCATTAAAAATAAACATTTGTCTAATTTTTAAAAATACGTGAAATTCAGATTTATAAGCTAAAAAGTATGCCATCCATGGGAAATATGTGGAGAATTTGAGCCAGTCAAACCTGTAGATGTTTTTTTTCTCATATAATAGGATTTAGAGTCTGAACTCTTACCCTGTTTTTCTTTTATTCAAGAAGTTTTTATAACATGATATTTTAGGTACTCCTTAAAGTCAAGCGACACTCAGCAAAAAAAAAAAAAAAACAACTTTTTTTTGCTTTAAAAATATGTATCTAGATGATTTCAGATAGTGGATCAATTCTAGTGAATAATGCAATGTGCTTTAAATTAGGTCCAATATTAAATAGATTATCCTTTAAATTTCAATATAACCACTTGTTTCTTATTCTTTAAACATGTATTTTCACCAATGTGCAGTAAAATGGTACTTCTTTATTTTTTATTACTGAAATAAAGCTATTTCCACTATTGTGGAATGGGAGTTTACACATTTTTCCTTATCTGTTGATGTGATCAAATCTATAGTTTTCCATGTGAAAGGTATGTCTTGATTGGTGGTTAATGTCTTTTCCTCATAATAGTAGAAACTCTGGGGAAAAAACTACAGCTTTCTCTTAGTATCTGCTGGAGACTTTTTTTTGAGACAGATCCTCAAGCTGTCCCCCTGGGTAAGTGCCATGGCATCACAGCTCACAGCAACCTCCAACTCTTGGTCTCAAGCGAGTCTCCTGACTCCACCTCCCAAGTAGCTGGGACCACAGGCGCCCGCCACA
>CAUYQV010176335.1:0-19171 GCA_963574575.1 Galagoides demidoff | reverse complement strand
CAATAGCCTGTTTATATAAATCTATTTGCCTACTCTTAAATCTTACAAGTGATTGAAAATAACAAAAATTTAGAGCCACTATTGTTGGAAGGAGGGAGGGAGTTGGGGGAAGGTAAGAGCAGAGAGAGGGAAGGAGGGAGGGGTTGAGGTCTTGGTGTGTGCCACACCTCTAGGGGGCAAAACACGATGGTAAGAGGGACCTTACCTAACAAATGCAATCAGTATAACCTGGTTTCTTGTACCCTCAATGAAGCCCCAACAATAAAAAAAAGAAAGAAAGAAAGAAAAGCTACAATGTTTAAAAGCATATTGCAATGAGGTATTTTTCAGTTTTTAACTTTTAAAATAATGCAAGTGTACAGATAACCTTCCATATCCATAGATTCTGCACAGATTCAACCAACCATAAATCGAAAATGTAATTAGCCCTATGAGGGCTTCATTTGTACTGAACATGTGCAGACGTTTTTTCTTGTCATTATTCCCTAAACAATACAAAGAATAGCTATTTACATAGCATTTAAAGTATTAAAAGTAAACTAGAGATGATTTAAAGTATAAAGAATGATGTATGTTGTATGCAAATACTATGCCATTTTATATTAGAAATTTGAGCATTCATGAATTTTCATATTCAAGGGGTTCTATAACCAATTTCCTGCGGATACCAAGGAACAGCCTTATTACTTTTATAATAATAAATCAAGCAAAAAAGCAATTTAAAAATAAACACTCACTATGCATCTCCATCTGCAATGCTACTTCATTCTATTTCTGACTGTGTTTTTTCAACATATCTTCATACATGTGATCCTCAGTCCCTTTATCAGGCTTGTTGATTTTCTTTCAGTATAGGTTAATTTATCATTTTAAGTTCTAAGAGTTTGGCATTTAACCTAATACATTGGATTGGCACAAAATAAAGGTCTATTTTCTTGTTATTCTGATTACCTCATTTATATGAATGTCTCCTAAAATCATAGTCTTACTGAGCAGCTAATTCACAGTATTGACCAGGCGTCCTCAAACTACAGCCCGCGGGCCACGTGCAGCCCGCCTAGGACATTTATCCAGCCCACTGGGTGTTTTTGCCACCACTGCCTGTCCTGCTTAGCAGTCGACTCATCCTGGGGCCTACAGTCTGACCTTCCAAGGGTCTGAAGGACAGTGAACTGGCCCCCTGTTTAAAAAGTTTGAGGACCCCTGATAACTAACCCCCTGTCATTTTTTTTCAATAATGAATTCTGCTAAGCCAAAATGCTCTTTATTATCTTGTTCCTTGTGCAGGAATAAAGTAAAGGGTCTTAAAATCATTAAATTTCATCTTGATTTAGTCGAAATCTATAGCATTTGATGCAATAACTCTAGGCCTTGATTAACTCTGCAAGTTCTGGAATATTTGAAACATTAATCCATACGGAACAATCCTTCGATCATCGTCCACGTCACTGATGAAAACTATTATCAGGACATCTCGAGGGACACAGACTGGAGCATAACGTGAAAATCACTTTCTACATTCCTTAGTCTTCCTCACGCTTCTGACATCTAGCCCAGAGGTGCTCAGACTTCAGTACGTTTAAGAGTCTCCTGAGGAGCTTGTGAAGTCCCTCGACTCACCTCTGGAGATTCTGAGTCAATAGTCTAGAATGGTGCCCAACACCTCGCAGTTAAAACTAACATCCACAGACCCCCCTTTTAGGTTTACATGAGACTTTCTCTCTAGTGGTTATAAACATGTTGAAGAAGTCATGTCATACAACTGGTTGGAGCACTTTTCCATGTATCACTTGCTATGTGTAGTTTTTTTCTAATAAACATGTACATTATCAACAATATTTCTTTCTTTTTTCTTTTGAGACAAAGTCTTACTCTGTTGCCCTGGCTAGAGTGTAGTGGCATCATCATAGCTCACTGCAATCTCAAATCCTTAGGCTAAAGCAATCCCTTTGCTTCAATCTCCCAAGTACTGGACCACAATCACAGGCCACCACACTTGGCTAATTTTTTCTATTTTTAGTAGAGATACAGTCTCACTCTTGCTCAGGCTAGTCTTGAACTCCTAAACTCAAGAGATCCTCCTACCTTGGTCTCCTAGAGTGCTAGAATTACAGGCATGCGCCACAACACCCTGCCAACTGATATGTCTAATCTATTAGTTATAAAGGTGACAAATAGTTTTCTCAATTTGTTTGTTTCCCTGTTCTCAGTTTGTCTTTTGCCTTTAACCTTTTTTATAATTTATCTTTTAGGGTAAACATGTTTCCATTTCTTATGCTGAAATAGCTTACAACCTTTTTTTTGTAGTTTTTGCCATCATTTGAAGTCAAGCTTTAAAAGTCTTCTATGAGATTATGTAAATATACAATCATATTGTCTTTAGAATATAATCTTTTACATTTTTTGTATTTTATAACTTCAGTACCTTTTTATCTTTTATACATTTCTATGATTCTTTTAAAGTACAATCCTCCAAAAATCTGAATCAGGTATGTTAATTGTTTAAATGCTAAAAATTAAGAAACTGCCTAAATGGGTTCTAAGATGAGATTGGTTGATTATGTACAGCATCCGTAAGATAGAATTCTATTTGGCAAATGAGATTTTGCTCTAAAAGATTATTTTCTGACATGAAAGAAAATATTCATAATTTAAAATTAACCAGGCAGGAGCAAACACACATTCCAACTCTGCTTTAAAATATTGTGTGTATGTACATAAAAGGTAATTGAAATGGGCGGCGCCTGTGGCTCAAAGGAGTAGTGCGCTGGCCCCATATACCGAAGGTGGTAGGTTCAAACCCAGCCTCAGCCAAAAATTGCAAAAAAAAAGATAATTGAAATGGAGACAAAGGTGTATGTATGCAGAAATGTTAGCAGTGTCTGTCACTGCACAGTGGAGAAACGGATGTTTTCAGATCTTCCTTTTAACAATAGACACAATTTGATAATAAAACATAACACAAGAAATAGGAAGCGGAAATGATATGCTGTGTTGAATGCTACGAACTTTGAGCAAAATTGAAAGACATGCCAAAGTGGAACACAGAAACTCTTTGGCTTTAGATGACCTGCCTAATATTTGGAAATTATTTAGAAATTTTTAGTTTCCTACAGATATATGAAAAAAATGCTCTCCATCCTTAATCATCAGAGAAATGCAAATCAAAACTACCTTGAGGTGCCACCTAACCCCAGTAAGATTAGCCCATATCACAAAATCCCAAAACCAGAGACGTTGGTGTGGATGTGGAGAAAAGGGAACACTTCTACACTGATGGTGGGAATGCAAATTAATTTGTTCCTTTTGGAAAAACATCTGGAGAACACTGAGAGAACTAAAAATAGACCTGCCATTTGATCCTGCAATTTCTTTATTAGGTATATATCCAGAAAACCAAAAATCGCTTTACAACAAAGATATTTGTATCAGAATGTTTATAGCAGCCCAATTCATAATTGCTAGGTCATGGAAGAAGCCTAAATGCCCATCAACCCACGAGTAGATCAATAAATTGTGGTTTGTGCACACCATGGAATACTATGCAGCCCTAAAGAAAGATGGAGACTTTACCTCTTTCATGTTTATATGGATGGAATTGGAAAATGTTCTTCTTAGCAAAGTATCTCAGGAATGGAAGAAAAAGTATCCAATGTACACAGCCCTACTTTGAAACTAATTCATAGCTTTTATAGGAATGTTATAACCTAATTATAGCCTTAGAATATGGGAAGGGGGTGGGAGAGAGGAAGGGGGTGGAAGCGAGGAAGAGGGTGGGAGCGGGGAGGGAAGTGGGGTGGATGGGGGGAGGGAGGGTGATTGGTGGGGTCTCTTTGGTTTATCTTACAAGGGTACAAGTGAATCTTCCTAAAATCAGAGTATGAATGTCTTAACCAATAACTAAGAAAATGACATGAAAGTTACGTTAACCAGTTCGATGAGAGTATTTCAAAATATATGTGAAAACAGCACACTGTACCCCATGATTGCATTAATGTACATAGTTTACTATAAGAAATAAAAAAAAAGAAAAAGAAATTTTTAGTTTCAAGTAAAACTGAGCTGTCATCATAAATTATCAGCACGCAAATCAGATCAGTAAGACAGCTGCTATACATAAATACAAGTTTAACTGTGTTTTCAATATGCAAATATAAATAATATAATACCAACCTTTACGGAAATGATGGACTCAACATATTTCCTCCCTTAAGCGCTTACATTTAAATAACTTTTAATGGTTAATCAAAAACATAATTCTGGGCTGGGCACTCATAGCACAGTGGTGCCAGCCACGTACACCGAGGCCAGCGGTTTGAACCCAGCCTGGGCCTGCTAAAGCAACAATGACAACTGTAAGAATAACAAAAACAAAATAGCTGGGTGTTGCGGCAGGCACCTATAGTCCCAGGTACTCGGGAGGCTGAGACAAGAGGCTCACTTAAGTCCAAGAGTTTGAGGTTGCTGTGAGCTGTGACGTCACAGCACTCTACTAAGGCTGATATGGTGAGACTCTGTCTCAAAAAAAAATAAAAAATAAAAAAACTCAATTCTGGAATAAGAGTTTGACAGCATGAAAATTTAGGTAGCTCACTGTGTGGTCTCCAAGACCATCCACAGTTTTGATGGTTTGCTTAGGATGCATAAAGCCATATTCATGGCACGATTTGGTACAGCAAAAACAGCAAAGCAAAATCAAAGCTAAAGCCAGAGAAATCACAACCAAACTTCCAAGAGCTGTCTCCCAGTAGAGTTGCACCAGACATACTTAATTCTTCTAGCAGTGAGTTGTGACAACATGTGTAAAATGTTGTCTACCAAAAAACCAATAAAAAAAAAAAAATGTTGTCTACCAAGGCAGCGCACTAGAGACCCAGCATCCAAGGTTTGTAATGGGGTTGGTCACAGAGATACCCTCTGCCTAGCATGTGCCAAAACTCCAGACTCCCAGAAGAAAAGAAGTTTAGTTACATTATTCTATATCATTAAAAATTCTAAAGAACCACCAATAGTGCATAATGCAAGGGTACATGTCAGATCTATTAGAATAGAGTATAAATGTCTTAACACAATAACTAAGTAAACAAGAACCAGTGTGATGTAAGCATTCCTAATTCTGTATGAAATCAGCACATTGTACCCCATAATTGCATTAATGTATACATGATCTATGTGTTTATGATTTAATAAAAAAAGAAATAAAAAAGAAAAATTAAAATATTCTGTCTCTGGTTATAAATTGTAAAGCCTTCCCCCTTCTGTTGAGTAAACAGCTTGTGTCCTGTTATCTTCCCAAACCCTCATAAACCTCTGAATACCTTCCATTGCTCTTAGAATAAGGTCAAAATCTTTAACATGGTTGACAGGTCTCAAATGATTTAAAGCCTCCTTCCCTCTGCCCTTCACCTCATTCTTTCTCAGTTCTTCTCTACACTGAACCACCATGGCCACCTTTGAATTCCTCAAATGTGCCACTGTCCCACCTCACCATTTTGACAGGTGTAGATAGGTTCTGCATTATATATTGTAATGATCACAGTTTTAACTATCATGTAATCATCTAAAATGGAAATTTCTTTAAATATGTGTCTCTTCACATAGATAGCAAATGCCTTCCTATAGATAAGCATGGACTACCCCCGTCTTGTTCACCAACATACTCCTAGAGGTAAATGTTGTCCCTGGAACACAGACATGGAAATATAATTGTGGAATTAAAGAATAAAGCATAAAGGGGGCAGTGCCTGTGGCTCAGTGAGTAGGGCTCCGGCCCCACATACCGAGGGCAGCAGGTTCGAACCCAGCCCTGGCCAAACTGCAACAAAAAATTGCTGGGCATTGTGGCAGGCACCTATAGTCCCAGCTACTCAGGAGGCCAAGGCAAGAGAATCGCCTAAGCCCAAGAGGTTGCTGTGAGCTGTGACACTACAGCGCTCTACCAAGGGTGATAAAGTGAGACTCTGTCTCTAAAAAAAAAAAAGAATAAAGCATAAATAATAAGATTCTACCTTTATGTGAATTTTTTAAACACCTAGTATATTTGATAACTTTATTCACTAGATTCCCATATTTCTTAAGTTATCATTAAGTGTTTCATTTTTAAAAACTTTCTTCACTATACTTGATAATTATCTGTTATGATAAATAATTAAAACCACTTAATCATGCACTTTTATTTTAATGTTGGCCTTTTACTTAACTGTTTTATTTATTCCTTGAAGTTTTCTTGTTACACAACCCCCACGACTGGGCCTTATGATATTTTGAGTAATACTGCACATTTGATCACATATCATCTTTATTCTCATACTTACTTTTAGTAGTTACCTTTTAACTTTGGACTGATACTTCAATACAGAACTTTGAATCAATATGCATTTCATATTTCTAAACACTTCCTTGAAGATGTGTGTTTTGATGAATATATTTTTAAATCAACCTCTAAGTGTTTTAGTGTCTGCTCTTTCAAACATACGGAGCTTTCTTACAGACAAAGGTGCTCACCTACATATTTTTGTTTGTTTTTAAATTGAGACGTTGGGCAAAAACTGAGTGAGGGGAAATTGATTTTTCCCTTTGCTGGGTCATGGAGGAATTGGGGGCCTGGACTCCCTTTCAGGGCACAAAGTCAAATGCACCCTAACTGGGGTATGTGAAGAAGTATCTACAACTTGGTAATAGGGTGAGGCTAATGAGATAGATGCCCTATAGATCTTAGGGAGGAGGAATAGGTTTAGGTTTATTAATCTCGGAAATACTCAGATCCAATATCCAGGATTTTCTTTTGTATGTTGAATCTCCTTTTGTTAACTGGCATTGTTGGTAGAGTTTTGCTAATTGTCATAGCCTGATCTTAGCCGAGCCCTGGGTATTAATTGAAGGGCCTATGAGCCCATTAGGGGTGTACTGTATAGGGAAGGCAGTCATGGGACATTATTATCCAAAGATCAGAGATGCAGGCCAGAGGGAAGCTGCCGCCACAGACGCTCAGTGAAAACCAGGACTGATCTGGGGAGCGTGTCAGTATTCGACAAGGAGTCCCAGAGACCTTAGAACCGTGGTCAAACATAACAAAGGCTCAGATCCCTTGCCTTAGAAGTAAAGGGAAGCACTGCTTCTGACAAGTGTAAAGGTCAGCAACCTCTGAGTTACAAACCAATAAATTCTTTTAAGAGGCAGGCAATGAGACAGAATCTACTTTTCCAGATGCTTTCATGTCTCCCTGCTGTACAGTCCTGTGATGACTATTCTGAAGCCCCATTTCAAGATATATGATACTAATAACTTTGTTTCAGAAAACACTGAATATAGACGAAGGTCCAGCAAACGCAGCATCTTTCTATAATAGTGATATGTACAGAGAGCCACAAAATATTTGTGTAATTAAACCCAGCAATCCTACTTAATGGAAACATATTAAAATAATCAAAAAATGGGAGAAACTACACAAAGGGGTAAAAAATACAATAAGTTTGAGTAAACAAAAATGCCTCAAACATTTTGGGGATTTTGGGGGGTGTAAAACAAAAAGGTATTGATTAATTAATAAGGATAACACTGATTTATAGTGAGAAGGAAAACTGTTATTTGAACCACGGACATAGTAAAACATTTTTAGAATCGTATAAAGTTGGAAAGATGAGTAAAATAGGCATCAACATGAGTGCAATTTTAATAAATGGAAAGTATTTAAATGTTTACAATATTAAATTGCAAAAGGACAATAGTATATGTGCAAAACAGGCTCCCCTGGGTTAGAACCCCTGGCAGAATGGAGAGGAGCCAACCACGGCCCAGGCCCTGGGCGCCCTGCTGTCTTCACTATCCGTTCTTTATGACTTGTGCTTGACTAGCTCTACTTTCATATGTTGAGACTAGGGCTCCGTCTTCCTTAGCAAATAGTAGTAACCCTTAGTTTTGGCTTCCTTCTGCACCTGCACATACCTGCCAAGGCATGAAACAGTATGTGCAAAAAAGTGTCCCTCACAGTATAATTTACACCCACACAAAAAGAAGACAACCTAAATTGACCAGACTGGGAAAACAGTTCAGGGACATACTGTAGAATCCTTAGACAACCATGATTTTAAACATGCAACCTAGAAAAGAAATTTTTTGGAAAATTCTTATAATTGAGTAATAAAGGTAAAAACAATGTAAAATATACAAATGTAATAAGCACAGGTCAGATTTCTAAAGCACACCAAGAGCTACCATAAACAAAATGCTAGTAACAATTGTTTCAGTGATCGTTTTTGGATTATTTTTCCTTTTTTTCTTTTGGAAGTGTGAAGTTACTTTTTTAAGAAAATTATAAGGGTCAGGTGCGGTGGCTCACCCCTATAATCCTAGCACTCTGGGAGGCCGAGGTGTGTGGATCACTTGAGTTTAGGTGTTCAAGACCAGCCTGAGCCAGAACAAGACCCCCGCCTCTAAAAAGAACCCAGCATTGTAGGGGGTACCTAAAGTCCCAGCTACTTGGGAGGCTGAAGCAAGAGGTAACCACTTAAGCCTAAGAGTTTGAAGTTGCTGGGAGCTATAACACCATGGCACTCTACCGAAGGTGACAGAGTCTTGAGGGTGACAGAGTGAGACTGTCACAAAAAAAGAAAAATATATATATGAAGAATCATTTGCTTCTATGGGTTTTTTTGTTTGTTTTGTTTGTTTGTTGCCATAACCCCAAATCCTCAAGGTGACTTGGGCAATTTGGCAACCGGGCATCCACGGTCCCATTTCATCCTTTCCAGTGGTTATTCTTTTTTTTTGAGATGGAGCCTCAAGCTATCCCCCTGGGTAGAGTGCCATGGCATCACAGCTCACAGCAACCTCCAACTCCTGGGATCAAGCGAGTCTCCTGCCTCCGCCTCCCAAGTGGCTGGAACCACAGGCGCCCGCCACAACGCCCGGCCATTTTTTGGTTGCAGCCATCATTGTTGTTTGGCGGGCCCGGGCTGGGGATTCGAACCCGCCACCTTAGGTGTACGTGGCTGGCGCCTTGAAAATCTTTAAAAATATATTAGCACACTGTCAAGCATGGTGGCACATGCCTGTGGGCCCAGCTACTTGGGAGGCTGAGGCAAGAGGATCCCTTGAATCCAGCAGTTTGAGGTTGCTTTGAGATATGATGATGCCACAGCATTCTACCCAGGGTGATAGAGTGAAACTCAGTCTCAAAAACAAAATTAAAAAAAAATTTAAAAGACTATAATAGTATACTCTCTCGCTTTAGTACACAATCTAGTAAACATAGCTATCTCCTTTACAAGTGTGGATCATGTTTAGTCTTAAGTCCACCACAGATTTAAACATAGGTTAAATAGGACCAAACACAGTTTGTCCTCTGTATCCATGGTTTCTATATCTTTGGATTCAACCAACAGCAACTCAGACATGTTAAAAATAAATAAATGGTGGCATCTGCACTGAACGTGTAGATGTTTTTTCTTGTCATTATTCTGTAAACAATATAGTATAGCAACTATTTACATAGCATTTACATTGTATTAGATATTATAAGTAAATATAAATATTCATAAGGAAGTGTATAAGTTACATGCAAATACTATGCCATTTTATATCAGAGATTTGAGCATCCATGGGTTTTGGTACCCACTGGGTGCCTGGAATCAATCCCCCATGGGTACTGAGGGACTACTGCAATAAACTGATCTAAATTCATGTTAAATGTGAAGTTCATTTAAAAAAATAAGTAATTGAAGTTCGTTTATTTTCTCAACCTTTGTTGAGAGGGTTAGTATAG
Source organism: Galagoides demidoff (assembly GCA_963574575.1). Classification (NCBI taxonomy): domain Eukaryota; kingdom Metazoa; phylum Chordata; class Mammalia; order Primates; family Galagidae; genus Galagoides; species Galagoides demidoff. The sequence continues at coordinate 9,408 of CAUYQV010176335.1, read as the reverse complement.
GGAGAGGTTTCTTATGCATTAAGGTTTATTTTCTCAACCTTTCACAGAGGGTTAGTATAGGGAGAGGTTTCTTATGCATTAAGGGCTCTAGATGAGCTCTGTTTTTTTTTTCCTGATACATAAAAGTGCCTAAAATAATCATGAATTCTTTAACATCAAGTGAACAATTATCGTGCAATTGTATTGAACTTACCTGATTACCCAGCGCTTGAAAGTTGAATTTCAAGGATATTCCTCTGGGCTGATGCTGAGAATTCTTGGTTGTACCATTTTTAGTCGTTAGGAGCAGTGCTTTATATTCATCTCTCAGCAATCTGTCAATAAAGAACAGTATTTAATAAGAATATATTTGGGCTCAGTGCCCATAGCTTAGTGAGTAGGGTGCCAGCCACACACACCAAGGCTGGCAGTTTCAAGCCCAGCCCGGGCCTGCTAAACAGCAATGGCAACTGCAATCAAAAAATAGCCAGGCATTGTGGAGGGCACCTATAGTCCCAGCTACTTGGAAGGCTGAGGCCAGAGAATTGCTTAAGCCCAAGAGTTTGAGGTTGCTGTGAGCTGTGATGCCACAGTACTCTACCCAGGGTGACACAGAGAGACTCTGTCTCAAAAAATAAAATATATATATATATGTATATATTTGACAGTCACTAATTAGATGAGCAATATTGGACCATTCAACTTAAGCTCTCTAAATCTCATTTTTACCAGCTGCAAAATGAAGATAATGGTATATTTTCAAGAATCTTCAAGCTTGGTTTTAGTAGTAAGATTCCAAGTTCTGAATCAAAGAGCCCTTGTGCAGCATTCAGGAGAATCACATGCATGGATTAATCTCACATTTTTATATTGTTACTTCAAAATTCTTACATGACTTTTTCTACTCTTTAAATGGCAAAACAGTTTTTCTATTTGTATTTATTTATTTATTTTGAGGCAGAATCTCACTCTGTTGCTCCAGGTTAGAGTGCTGTGGCATCATAGCTCACAGCAAGCTCAAACTCTTGGGCTCAAGTGATCCTCTTGCTTCAGCCTCCTGATTAACTGGGACTACAGGTACCTGCTACAATGCCCAGTTATTTTTCTACAAATAGGGTCTTGCTCTTGCTCAGGCTGGTCTCGAACTTGTGAGCTTAAGCTGTCTACCCACTTGGGTCTCTCAGAGTGCTAGGATTACAGGTGTGAGCCACTACGCCCAGCCAAAAAAAACCATTTATTTAGCACTTTTGTATTTGCAAGTCTAGTACTGGTCCTGTAGAATCAGTGACAGAACCTTCCATCATAGTTGAGAGGTGATGATATACTCCTCAAAGTATATATAAACATAGTTGGAGGCAGTCAAGCACAGGGATACCTATATTACATATCATGGGAGTCCCTAGGGAAGAATATCATGATTCTGGTTTTAGAATAAGGAGGGATCAGTGAAAGGCTGGAGCCATATTTGTTAAGCCTTCCTAGAGGTGGTGGTGAATGAATGATTTTAAAGGTCGGAGTGGGCTAGCCAGGTGAAAGATCTTGCTAGGAGATGTTCTGGAGGAAGCATCATTAGATTCTCATAAGAGCACAAACCCTACTCTAAATGGTTTATGTGAGGGATCTAGGTTGTATGTTCTTTATAAGACTATAACACCTGATAATTTGAGGTGGAGCTAGGTGGTAATGCTGGTGTATGGCAGAGAGGCTGCAAATACAGATTATCAGTAGCAGAGAGGTTTCACTGCATAGCAACCATAATAAATCAAATGCTTGAAGACTCAAATCAAAATCACCTCCTTACCCCCCATTTTCATAGAAAAACTGTCTCCATGAAACCGGTCCCTGGTACCAAAAAGGTTAGGGGTTGTCATGTTACTGCAGGTCTCAGAGAGGTGTGGAAACAAGGCTGAACAGATGGCCTGGACCAGATCTTAGCCATTGTTAGCCTTTTGGGAGTTTGAACTCTATCCTTGAAAGGAAGGGGTCAAGGACAGTGACTCACGCCTGTAATCTTAGCACTCTGGGAGGCCAAGGTGGGTCGATTGGCTGAGCTTGTGGGTTCAAGACCAGACTGAGCAAGAGCAAGACCCCATCTCTAAAAATAGCTGGGCATTGTGGCAGGCGCCTGTAGTCCCAGCTAATCCAGAAGCTGAGACAAGGGAATCACTTGGGCCCAAGAGTTTAAGGTTGCTGTGAGCTGTGACACCACGGTACTCTACCGAGGGTGACAAACTAAGACCCTGTCTAAAAATAAATAAAATAAAAATAAAATGAAAGGAAACTATATATATATATAGCATGTATGCTTTTATTGCTTCTATATGAAGAATTTGGTTTGTTAAAATAATGGTTAATTATTGTGTATCTAAGCATTTTACGTATATCAATATTTGGTATTTATCCTCATTTAAAGAGGTTAAGAATACATCTAGAAGGTAAATGGTATTTAGGTTCAGGCTGTCTTGCTCCAGAATCAGTACTAATATCCTATGGCACCTCTCAGTATGAAAGAAAAGGAAAAGGGTAAATATGGGATGTGAATAGCTAGTCACCAAACTGTTCTCAAAAATGGAAACAAGCTCTGTATATGGGCAAATAACTATTGTGCATTTTGAAGGAGTGAAAATTCCTGGTTGTGTGATTTTATAGACATATCTCAGTAAAGCTGTTACTTAAAAGAGAATCACAATTGTAAGACTCTGTGACAACAAGATTCTCTATCTCTCTTTTATAGATAGAGCTCAGATAATAAAAGTAAATATCTGACACATTCTAACAATAGAGACCTCCTGTTAACATTTGTTGATAGATAGCAAATAGGCTTTTAATAGACTTGGGTGAAAATAACCCCTTGAGAAGATTGCATTTTATGAGGCATATATGTAAATTGGGTCATCCTCTTCGTGTAGAAATTCAAAAATTTCTGCAGTGCATGTGTATAAAATAGGCTGGTCCCATCTTAAGACTTGACCTTGTCTTTCAGTCTACTTTTCTACCACTGACATTTCAGTGCATTCTCTACTTTGCATTGCCCATGTATCATGTTTCTGTGTTATAATCCAGTGCTTGATGTCTTTCAATGTATGTTGTAAATATTACTTTCTTCATGCTCATGGTAGGCTCTGTGGTACCGATTTTAAAGAAAATAGATGGAAAAATAACTTCATGCATAGTTACATTACTCTTGGTTAAAAAAACATTTTTTACAAGTTTATGGTCTTCTTAGGAAAACATTTAACTATTTTTTTGTGAAATAGAATATAACTATAGTTTTTAAAACATAGTACAGTTGGCCTTCAGGATCTGCAGGTTCCATATCCACAGATTCAACCAACTGCACGATGAAAGTGTTTGGGATAAAGAAAAACAATAAAAAATAATAATACAGGCCTGGTCTGGTGGCTTACTCCTATAATCCCAACACTCTGGGAGGCCAAGGCTGGAGGATCACTTGAATTCAGGAGTTAGAGACCAGCCTGAGTAAGAGCGAGATCTTCTCGCCACACAAAAATAGAAAAATTAGCCAGCCATAGTGGTGAGCACCTGTAGTCTCAGCTACTCAGGAGGCTAACGCAGGAGGATTACTTGAACCCAGGAATTTTAGGTCACTGTGAACTATTGTGATGCCACAGCACTCTAGCCAGGGCAACTGAGGGACACTCTGTCCCAGTTTAAAAAAAATGCAACAATAAAAAATATAAATAAAAAGGTAATTCAATATAACTATTTATATAAAATGTATTAGGTACTATAATCTGGAGATGATTTAAAGTATATAAAACAACAGTTCTCAACCTGTGGGTGGTGATCCTTTGTAACAATGAGAATACATCGCAGCATTAGGAAGGTTAAGAACCACTGATACAGAAGGATGTATGTGTGTAGGTTATATGCAAATATTGCTTTATTTAAGGGACTTGATCATCTGTGGATTTTGGTATCTTTAGGGGGTCCTGTAACCAGTCTCCAAAGAACAACTGTAGTAAGCTTAATAGGAAGAAATTGTGTGGTATAATCATTATCTATTTAGTTCTAATGGGCAGTAATGATGATGGTTTTCTTGTTAAAGCTAATGAAAGTAAAAAATACTTCCATTTTTTGAAAGGCAAAGTTGAGAACTCTTAGAGGGAAAAGCAGTATAGGTAGGAAAGGAAATAAGCAACCAATCAATACTGGAAACCTTTAAATCTTCAACTCAGTAATAAATGACAAAACATGTTACAAACCTGCATATTTTTATAGCCATTTGAATCTGATAGTTTCTTATAACTAGCAAATTAAAAAAAAAACAAACAGAAATTTATTTTCCATTGTTCTGGGGGCTGGGAAGCTCAAGATTAAGGAGCCACAAGTTAGAGCCCTGATCATTCTGTTTTTAAGATGACACCTTGAATAACACATTTATTTTTAAGAAATTTTACTTTGCAGACCTTTGGAATAATCTGAATGATAGGCTATTTACTACCATGTATGATACTAATAAGAAAGTTCTATCAGCATTATTTATAGTAGATTAAAAATAGAAATATCCTAAATACCCATCAACTGAGAAATGGATAAATGTGAATACCTATACAATGGAATATTGTTTAGCAATACATCTTGCAATGTGGCACAGGCCTTGTTATATTCTGAGAAATGCATTATTAGGTGATTTTTTTATGCAGACATCATAGATGTAGCATGTATTTATACAAACAAAGATGTTAGAGTCTACTACACTCCTAGGCAATATGGAATGTTTTGGGGCACAAACCTGAACAGCATGTTACTGTTCTGAATACTGTTATAGGTAGTTGTAACACATAGTAAGCAGTTGTGTATCTAAATAGATAGATACATAAAAATACTGTATAAAAATGGCAGACCTATACAGGATAGTTACCATGCATGAAGCTTAGAGGATTAGAAGTTGCTCTGAGTTGGTCAGTGAATGAGTGGTAAGTGAATGTGAAGGTCTAGGACATCTCTGTGCACTACTGTAGACTTTATAAACATTGCACACTTAGATTACATTCAATTTATTAAAAATGTTCTTCAAAAACGAATTAACTGTAGCCTACCGTAACTTTATAAACGTTTAAATTTTTGTTACAACTTTTGATTCTTTTGTAATAATACTCAACTTAAAATACAAAAACACTATACAGTTGTATCTTTATTTCATATGCTTTTAGCTATTAAAAATTTCTTTTTTAATTTTTAAACTTTGTTGTTAAAAACTAAGACAAACAAAAAGATAGAGAAACTTTGTTGTTAAAAACTAAGATAAACCTATTAACCTGGATGGAAGTAGAACACATTATTCTTAGTAAAGCATCACAAGAATGGAGAAGCATGAATCCTATGTACCAAATTTTGATATGAGGACAATTAATGACCTAGTACACAGTGAGGGATGGGGCACTGGGAGAGCAGAGACAGAGAAGGAGGGAAAGAGTTGGGGAAAGGAAGAGCAGAGAGAGGGAAGAAGGGGGGTGGGGTCTCCGTGTGTGACACACCTTTTAGGGGCAAGACACAATTGTAAGAGGGACTTTACCTAATAAATGCAATCAGTGTAACCTGGTTTCTTGTACCCTCAATCCCCAACAATAAATAAATAAATACTAGGAAATAAAAAAAAAACAAAACAAAACTAAGACAAGCACATTAGTCTAGCCCTACATAGGGTCCAGATGATCAAAACCGCCACATCTTGTCCCACCGAAAGGTCTTTAGGGATGATAACATGCATGGAATTGTCATGATAACAGTGCTACCTTCTAGAATACCTCCTAAAAGGGCCTGCCTGAGACTATTCTATAGTTAACTTTTTAAAAATAAGTGGAAGGAGTATACTCCAAAACAACGATGGAAAGTATTGTGTACTAAATACATAAGTCGGTAGGATTAGGTACTGTACATCATGTGCTATATTTTTATATGACTGGCAGCACAGTAGGTTTGTTTATACCAGTACCTCCACTAACATGTGAGTGATGCCTTGCACTATGACAGCTACCATGACACAATGTGCTAAGAGTTTTTAAGCTCCATTATACTCTTATGGGACCACCATCATATATGTGGTCCATTGTTGACCGAAGTATTGTTACATCCTGCATGGCTGTGTATAAAGTGTCCAGTATAGACAAGTGCATGGAGACAGAAAATAGAGTAGTGGTTGCCTAAGGCTGGAAGGGAGTAGGGAAGTAGGGAGTGACTGCTAATGGCTATTGGGTTTCCTTTGGGGATTTTGAAAATGTTCTAAAATTGATTGTTGCCAAAACCTATATACATGGATATGTATGTATTAAAAACCATTGAACTGTATGCTTTAAATGGGTGAGTTGTATGGCATGTGAGTTATATCTTAATAAAACAGCTTGATATATCTCAAAAGTTAGAGCAGTAACTTGAATATTGAAAGGCTTGAGAATGTACATTGCTAGGGAAGGTTAAGGGCCCAGGATATATTGTACTAATGCATGTCTAATCAAAACAATTCCATAAAATGCTTCATAACTAGATTAGCATGATTTTTTTTTCTTTTGGAAGGTGAAAATCTCCAATCTTGTACCATTATTAATTTTTAATTCCTGCTTCCCTCTTTCTGGAGGAACTTTGAGTTCTGATGGAGCTCATTCTGTATTGACCTGATAAGTTCTTAGAGGCCAGTACTATTGCAGCTAATGAGCCAAGTGGACACCCGTGCTGGCTGTGTTCTCAAGACTGTTCTGATGTTAGCGTAAATGGCCTGAGAACAGTGCATCAAGTATCAGGCACAGAGTGGATTTTCTTCCTGATTGACAGTGTGTATCTTTTTGCCTTAGTAATATCCTTTCTTTGGATAAACAGATGGAAAATTGTTCAACCGTGACTGCTGGAATTCCTTTCTTCCCTCTCCTGGTACCCAAGGTTATGAGTGTAGGCAAGGCTTTTGTTCCAAAGTCATCATCTGTTTTTATCTGTTTCCCTTCTTCATTCCTTTTAGGTCTCCAACTCTCAGAGCAAAAGGTTTGTGGCTGGTGAGCCTTTCTGATTTGTTTACTCAGGCACACACAGTGAACAGCTGGGAGCATAGCCAGTTTCATCATCCTGCTGCTTGTCTGAGTAATTCCCAAGTGAGTCAGTGAGACAGTAAGTCCAACTCTGACCATCCATTTGGTTAGTGGGATGGGTGGGTTATGGACTGGGAAACCTTTTATACTCTCACATAGTACCTTTTGAACTTTTACTGTTTTGTTCTGCAGGGCAGAAGGAAAGTATGGTCAGGAGCTCCTGAAAAGGCTCACATCTTTAAGCAAAGACATGCTACCTTTAAATTCCAAGCTAGGTCAATTTCTCTTTCTTTATTTTTAATTTTCATTTCAGATTAATATGAGGGTACAAATGTTAGGTTACATTGTTTTCAATTCTAAGGTAAAGTTTGAATTGTAGTTGAGCCTTTCACCCTTTCTTTTCTTTTCTTATCAAAGAATAGTCTATTAATGAGCTCTTCATTTCCTTATCCTTATTTCTATGTGGCCCTTTCAATTTAGCTTTTATTTTCATTGACATGTCAGATTTGTTGACCAGAGATACATTTTTAGAGATTGAGGACCTCCTTCATGCCAAACTCTCTGCCTCATTCTGTTTGACTTCTGACAATATTCCTGGTACCTCCTTTCTTCTCAGAACTTTCAGTTCCTTTGAGTGGAATTCAACTGAGGCTTATTGGGTTTGACTGTACTTTCTCACACTGCAGCATCCAGACTTACTTTACTTGTTAGCAGTTTCATCTTTGTCTCTCACACTGAACTGCATATTCCTCTCATCCTATGGTTGGAGTATTCTCTCAAGGCTCTACACTACTGCTCAAGACCAACTGCATCTTGTTTATATTTAGATCTTGTGGTCCAGGGAGGTGGATGTATCCAGGAGGTTACAGGTACCTGCAAAGAATGGATAATGGTGCCAAGAGGACAGCTCCTGCCTGTTAGTGTGCTGGAACATTCGCCATAAATATAAATTAGAAGACTTTTAGCAAGTCAGTAGTGCAGTGCTTTTCTGCTCTGCTTTGCCTTATGCCAGAGTTTCTAGACTTTAGTGAGCTCAGAATCACTAAGAGTAATGATTAGATTTCTGGAACCTATCCAAGTCTAGAATTTAGACTTCCTTGAGGTTGGGCCCAGGAATCTGCATTTTAAGACATCACCGAAGTGTTTCTGAATGCAGTTGGTTCAGAAATCGTTCTTGGCAGAAACAGTGTCATAAATACTTTTCCTTTAGTTATAGGTTACATCTCTAGAGAATGAGGAGGAACTAAGTAATTTGCAAAATGCAGGGTAAGCTGCCTAGGACCTGGACTATATCTGTTTCTGAAGTAACAGTGGTATTCATCATGGATGTTTGTTCATCCTCACCCTAGGAATGCATTGCCATTCTTTACATCAGTAGAAAGTCTAAAAGGAGCAGGCAGGCCAGTTCTCACCATCAGTCTGTTTTCACCTACACAGGAGTTTCAGAGTCTTCTGTAAGAGGCCTGGAATCCAAAGGCACCCAAGGGAATTATAATAGCAACAAGAAATACGTAAGTAGGTTAATTAATGAGGTTACATGTTAGTACCACATATTTTCCATTGCTTAAAACACTCTACTGTGCCTACATTTGGGGGTAAATGTGTATCTTATAATACTTTCACTCAATTTGGTTTGATTTCGTACACTGCCTGTTACCCACAAGCAGTCCTTATGCTCCCCTTCCTTGGGGAATGCCCCTCCGAATCCTGTGAATAGCCAGTAGGCCCCAAAGCTGGCTCCTGAGCGTGGCAAGCAGGGCCCAAAGGGCTAGTGTATTTCTAGCTCGGCATCTAGTTCTCTTCTCTGGTCTTTCTAGTCTGAGTAAAAATTATCCAGAGGAACCAGGATTCTTTCAGTACAGCAACTTCTCTGGAAGGTAGAGAAAAATAATCTTATGCTCAGAGTCGAAATGTGTGTGGTTCACATCTGCCTTGGGAGGTATCACCTCCTCATGGTATGTCCTTTTGTCATTACAAGAAAGCCTGGATCCTATGTGAGGTCACTGAGATGATAATGGAGGAGTGGTTTTTAGTTCAGAGGAGCGACTTGTCAATAGCTTGTACTTTAAATGTTGTATGAGGAGGAAGTATATCGTATTCATAGGATTTGTGCTTCTTTATTGTGACCTTAATGCATGTGTAAGCAGTTCAATGCACCCTAATTATTTCTAGTACAATGGGTTCTGTCTGCTGCTGGGTATTGATGTGAATGTTTGGGATACAAAATTATGATAAAGGAGTCATCAGATTTAGTCAGAATAACTAGATTTTTGCTCTTGTGAGTAAAATTTTATGAAGAACTCTTTCCTTGGGAATGCAAGCTAATACGACCTTTTTGGAAAGAAGTTTGGAGAACACTCAAGGAACTAAAAGTAGACCTACCGTTTGA